>JAFLJL010014566.1:0-12500 GCA_018398815.1 Conus ventricosus | reverse complement strand
GGACGTCAAGTAAGTGAAGAGGTCCCAAAGGGGAACACGTCTAGGGATTGGGCCTCACGAAGAGCAGCCCCTCTGGAGATCTGTCTGAGAAGGAAGTCATTCTCAAGGAAGGTCCGCCATTTGGCGGATGGTCGTGCAGATGGCCGACCTGTAGCCCCAGATGGAGCTAGCAGAGAGGTTAAGGTGGACAGGAAATTTCCTATCTGGATATTGGAGGGGCGATTGTGAGAGACAGAATTGTCTTCGCACCATGAGACCCATTTCCTCCATCTGTAAATGTAAAGGGACTCTGTGCTAGCTCTGCGAGAGGACATGGCTAGGTCTCGGAGTTCCTGAGAGGCCCCAGCGATAGAGAGGATATTGAGGACGGACTGGACCTGTCCGTTCGAGAGGTGGATCTAGCTGCTCGAAACCCCGGCTGGCACAGAAGCCAGGCGTGGAGGTGAAGCATCTGGGGATTGGCGTGAGGGAGACCCGAACGGGGTTGCCTGAGCATGTCCCACCCTGGTGTTCAACCGAAGAGGGGGTCGTGAGTGAGGGACTTGAGGTCCGGTAACCAGGACTGAGTGGGCCACCACGGGGCTATGAGAATGAGCCTGGTCTCGCGAGTCTCGCCTTCCTGATCACCTTGTGGAGGATCGGGAAGCGAGGGAAGGCGTAAGCTATGAGGCCGGACCAGGGAGGGATAGGGCGTCGATGGAGAAGCCCGGGGTTCGAGACCGGAGACACATACACTGGCAGACGATAGTTGAACGTGTGCAGACAGGTCGATCATGGGTCTGAACCAATGTTCCCCACACGGTTGTTAGGGTATGCCTGCTGAGGGTCCATTCCATGTGGAGGACAGACTTGGAGAGGCTGAGAGTGTCTGCCAGATATTGTGTGTCCCTGCTATGTGTCTCGCGCGAAGGGTGACCCCCTGCGTGTGACACCAGTGAGGAGGGCCTCTGTACGGAGGGAGAGGCCGATGGAGTGTGCCCCCCCCCCCCCCCCTTTGTTGATGTAACAAGCTACCGAAGTGTTGTCCGTGAAAGGAGAACAAATCGGTGGGAGACTATGGACTGGAAGTGGAGGAGGGCGAGCCTGACCGCTTCCAGTTCCAAGATGTTGATGTGAAGACGAGCAGTCAGAGGATCCCAAACCCCCGAGGCGTGACTGCTCTCCAAATGGGCCCCCCAGCCCGAGTTGGAGGCGTCTGTGTAAAGTTCCAGGGCCTGGGAAGGAGGGAGATGGAACTCCGGGGGCCAGGGTGGATGGGCTGAGCCACTCCTCCGTGGCCCAAACGAACCAAGGCCCTAGCGGAATGGTCTGGTTCCAGCTGTCGTTGTCTGGGACCAATGGACAGCGGAACTCCCTCTGAAGCTGTCGCTTGGGAACTCTGCCTAGGGAATGAAAGGAGACAGGGACTCCATCATCCCCAGAAGGGACGAAAGTGTCCTTGCCGAAGTAAGGGGAGAGAGTCGAGGTGGGAGATGAGGTCCACTAGGCGAGCGGAACTCTCCGGGGTCGGGGAGACTACCATGGAGGTGGTGTCGAAGCTCATGCCCAGAGAGGTGAATCGCTGATGGGCGAGAGCTCGCATTTGGAGGGGTTGGTGACGAACCCCAGAGAGGAACAAAGGTGTAGTAGTTTGGAGGTATGGGATGGGCCAGGCCTGAGTGGGAGCCCAAGTGGAGGGTAGTGTAGAGTTGAACTAGTGTCACTCTCCCTACCCATCAGCTTGAAAAGACTGGAACACGAACGCGCGTATAAAAAGATACTGAGCCACGCGCTGTGTGGCCATAGTCAGCATGAGTGTGTTGTTTTTCGAGCCCATAGATGCCAAATGAGGCGATCTTTTGCACACAGAACATAGAACGTAATGTTGTTTTGGGGATCCTTAGCAACCAGTACTGCTTACCTTGACCCCAGGTCCTGAAATGCACACTTTCCTGACATATCGATTGCCTGAGCACCGACGTGAAAATGGCGGAAGCAAGTATGGCGTCTTGACGCGAAACGAGACTATGGGAAACTAGACGAGACCTTGAGAAAAATCAATACTTCAATGCGAGCGTCGTCTGCTAGGCTAGGGCCGTTTGTCGGAACCCATTGCGAGCAGATTTCAGTGCAAGTACAGACTGCTTCCCGTTCTACTGGAACCCTGATCTTGCAGACGAGACGTAGTAGCGTCTTGAAATAGGAGTATAAGGATGGAGTCCCCATGGGCGACTCCCCCAGTTACCTCCGGGACCGTGTCTGCTGGCAGAGAGGGGATATTAGGGCGTTTGGCGGGCCGTGCGGTGTGGCAGTGACTGCCTGGGATAGGGTTTGAGCGGGAGTCAGTCTCCTGGTATCGCAGTCGAATAGCTGCCGAACAGCGACTGGTCCTGCCCAGGGATGCACCGCAAGGCCGACTCGAGCGCCTGGGAGGGGTTGGACCGTGACAGCACGGCCTGAGAGATTGCCTGTGATAGTACAGCATCTCTCACTGCCAACAGGCAGTTAAGTGACACCTGGCTGCGCTGTCCGCCTCAGCCGAAAGGTGATGCGATATCATGTGAATAAGAAAGCGCATCAGGGGGTCGCCAAACAAGCTAGAGTCTGTCTCAGTGTCATCAGCGTCTGAAGACACAGAGGCAGTGCCGTAGTCCTTGGGAAAACTCCTACTGGAGCTGCGTTAGGGGCTGACAAGAAGTCAATCCCCGGCGGAGGGACGGCCTGTGCACCCGTGGCGGAAGATGCCGATCTGTCCACAAGGGGATGAGGTCTGGGGGGCGACTATCCTTGGCCGTGATAGCTGGGCAGGGAGGAACCCGGCGTAACAGAAAAGGAGAAAATGTTGTCAGAGGGAGGGGATTACCTTAACAACAAGATCTGGGCGCCAGCTTTCCAAGGTGGAAAAGTCACCGAACTGGGGGGAGGGAGCCCTCAACCCGTCCTCAGGCTGTGGGTCAGTGTTCCTGAAAGGGATGTCAGATCCACCTTCAGGGGGCCAGGACAGGGGTGCGTGGGAGTCCCGCCCTCGTTGGGTAGTGGGGGAATACGAGGACGGGTCCCTGGTGGCTCCATACTCGGCAGGCAGACTAGGGGATCGCCGATCGGACAGCGCCCGAGAGGGAGGGGGACCCAGGTCGATCCAGCTGAAAGAAGCCGGATGCCACATGCGACCGAAGATGGAGTCAGAATGGGTGTCAGCCCTAAGCCACTGGTTCCTCTCGGGGCATGGAGCCACCGGTCCCCGGGAGTACGCAGGGCTGTGGCGGCCACTGGGCAGGGTTTCTCCTCGGGACCCGGAAACCTGGGGCACCGTGGGGTGGGTAGCGAGAAGGCGAGCTCTCTCGTACCCGCCCCGGGGAGAGCACTGCCTCCTGCGTCTCCCGGGTGCGGTCCATGCCGGCCCCCTGCATGGCAGGGTGGCCGGTGGGTGGCATGGTAGCCGAGCCCCCTGGCCGCGTGGAAGCGGACTGGGAAGGCTGCAGTGACGAGACCACCTCAAGGGACCAAAGGTTACCCCTAGTCCCGCTGTTCGATCCTCCCCCCGGAGGAACGGGACTGCGGACGTTGCCCAATAGGGGAGCGAAAGAAGTCCGCTCCCCAACGTCCTGTACCCCTAGGGGAAAGTGCGACAGTCGATCGGGTGGTTCGACCGTCGGGGGTGAGGGCGCAGATCCGACCTAGTCGATGCCTGCGTCCCTGACCCGGAGTTGTGGTCAGTGGGGGAGACCCACCAAAGACTGCCCACAACTCCTCCACCGAGTGATGACGCTCCTCGTGTCCGAGTGGTGGCTGCCTCGGACACGGTTGGGGAGAGCGTGATGGACAGCGTGACGGTAGTGGGGGCAAGCTAACGCCACGAGTCTCATCTGATCGAGTGACGGGCGGTGATTCCGGCCGCGAGTCGTCACCCGTTGCCGGTCCGCGCCTCGGTAAGGTTCCCCGGGGGCCGAGGTCGCGGGACGCAGCCTGATAGGAGAGTCTCTGTGTGCGACCGAAGGCGAACAGGCGATTTGGCCAGGGAGCGGGAAAATTTTGAACGGGCAGGTCCTTTCAGGGAGCCTTGCCTTTGGATTTCTACAGTGTAGAAAGAAAAACCGTTGGCAATAAAGGCCGATTGCCGTTTCGCTTCCGAACGCAACGATCGTGTGTCCGCCGGACGGGCAGAGGAGGTATCGTAACGATGGTCGCGCGTCCCCTGCGTGGAACCCTCCTCCACACCGGCCGTACGCTCATCATAAGTGCGAGCGGATTGTCCCCTGGAATCGACATGCGGGTCCTCCGGGGCAAGGGAGTGACTCCCGAACAGAGGAGAGGCTCGACCCGTTAATGTCCTTCACCATGTTGGGCACTGGTGGCGAGACAATCACGGAACGCACGATCGCAAAGAGGAGACAAAGAGGTGGATCGAGGATAGAAAAGAGCTCGAACCACCTCGTGAGGGGCACTGGGAGTGCGGTAAATGAAGATGATAACGCGAGTGCCGAGAAGAAAGCACAAACGCGAGAAACATGTGATCGAATAACTAATGTTACTAATGGGTACTACTAAGTGTGCACAAGTTGGTAGATCAAGAGATCGCAAGACAATCTCTAATACCTGTAATAATGATAAATAAGGTACAGGAAAATGAGCCCGGGGAAGCCGAGTACCGCCAAACAAGGTGTGTGAGGTCAGGCAACATGGCGAGACGGCAACCGGCGTGGCACAATCGAAGATGGCGGATCGATTGACCGTGAAGGGATCGATCGTCAAGAGTGACGCGCAATGGCGCACAAGAGTAAATACCCCTGGTGTACCTTGTAATAATGCTAAGGAGGTACTAATAAATGTGCACCAGTTAGTAGATGAGAAGATCGTTTACCATGATAAATTTGGTACACATAAATGCGCACCAGTGGGCAGATCAAGAGGTCGTACTTCGAAGATCGAAAGAACGGAAGGCGAAGTCGCGAGTGCCGAGACAAAGGAACAAAGGCGAGGATGGCGCGGTTAAATAGGTAATATAGCGCACCAAACCAAAGCCCCACCGGTTCAAGAGTAAAAGGGTGAAGCGAGCAAGCCACAACAAATAAGCAAACACAAAGCTATCTTAACACAACGGCAAAGAGGAGGCGAGACAGAGCACAAGACTTATCTTGCTTGGACGGCAGGCCGAGAGAGAATGAGGTACGGGAGGTTGACACCTGGCTTCTTCCTACGGCGGAAGCGGGTGGGCATCACGTGACTGTCTTATTACTGCATTAGCCACACAAAAATTTCGGCCTGGCAGAGCTGACTAACTGCCGTGAATGCTATTGTCTGACATGGTACAGTATATGACGCCAAACACATACTTTCACACACACCACACACACACACACACACACACACACACACACACCACACACACACACACACACACACACACACACATGTGCGCGTGTGCACACTCACAACACGCATGCACGCATGGGCACGCGCGCGCACAAAACACACACTCACACACACACACCACACACACACACACACACACACACACACACACACACACACACACACACACACACACACACACCCCACACACACACACACACACACACACACAAACAAAAAAAGACACAACACACACACACACACACACACACACACACACACACACACACAACACCACAACACACACAGAGTCACACACATGGACCTGCACAAACATACGCACAAACACATACTTTCACACACACACACACACACACACAAAACACACCCCACACACACACACACACACACACACCACACACACACCCCACACACACACACAAACACACACACACACACCACACACACACACACACACACACACACACACATGTGCGAGTGTGCACACACACAAACACGCATGCACACACGCGCACGCGCGCGCACAAACACTCAACTCACCCCACACACCACCACAACACACACCACACACACACAACACACACACACACACACACACACACACACACACACACAACACACACTGACGCGCACAACACACACACACAAGCGCGCACCACACACACACACACCACACACACACACACAACACACACCACACACACACACACACACACACACACACACACACACTCACACACACACACTCACAAACAGCACACACGCCTGTGCACACGCGCGCAAACAACACACACACACACCACACACACACACACACAAAACACACACACACACACACACACACACACACACAACACACACACACACACACACACTCACACACACACACACACACACATTGGGTGACCAAAATACATGAAATTAATTTCCTCTTTCAGAATGTTTCAAAAATGTGATCTTTCTGTTCGGTTCCCTGTCACTGCGGTTTTTCTTGCAAGTCAACAGACAGACAGAACAAGAAAAAGGTGCACACACACACACACACACACACACACACACACGGACGCGCGCGCGCGCGCGCGCGCGGACGCGCACGCACAAACTCACACACACGCACGCACATTTACACATGTGCGCATGCGCGCACACACACGCACGAAAGCACACGTATACGCATGCACACACACCCACCACTGACAAACACACACACACACACACACACACACACACACACACACACACACACACACACACACACACACACACACACACACACACACACACGCATGCACAAAAACACACCCCCCGAGACACACAAAACACACACACACCACACACACACACACCCCACACACACCCCACACACACACACACACACACACACAACTCAATACACACACACACATGACGCGCACAACACACACTGACGCGCACAACACACACACACACACACACACACACACACACACACACACACACACACACACACACACACACACACACACGTTCGCACGCACAAACACATTACACACGCACACACACTTACACATTAGCGCTTGTGCACACACATACGCGCACGAACGCACACGCGCGCGCGGTAACAAAACCACATTACACGCGCACGCATGCACACACACACTCACACACACGTACAGTACGCTTACGCACACACACACACACAGACACCACTTGACGCGCAAAACACACACACACACACACACACACACACACACACACACACACACACACACACTACACACTCACACACACACACACCACACCACACACACACACACGCACACCACACACACGCACACACACACACTCACAAACACACACCAACACACGCGTGTACGCACGCACGCACGCCATTGATCACCTTGTGTGTGTAACGGTTTTAACGGTCAATTTTAAGTTTCGGTTCGTGTAAGTTGTATATCATTATTCAGCATTTAAAACTTCACCTGTATACCAAATTGCATCAAGAAAGGTCTAAATTTAGAAAATAACGCTTTTTAACGGTGATTAAATAACTGTCATAAAAGCTATCGAATGACCCAGTGTTATCAACAGTATGTCCTCTAGACTTATGCCAAGTTTGGTGGCGATCCGACGACTCCTTTGCCGCCAACACCAGAAATAGATTGTATTTTTGATCGTTTTTAGGGGGGTACGTGTTGTTACGGTTTTTAACGGTCTAAATAACTGTCGTAGAAACTGTCCAATGATCCCTATGTTACTCGGGAGATGTCCCTCTAGGTTCGATGTACTGTGCAATTGTCACAACGGCCATTTGATGAAAAGCAGAGGAAAAAGATGTTTTTGAAACCGTTATAACAGTTTTGTAACGGTTTTTAACGGTTTTCTTTTTTTAGAGATTAGTCCAAAAACCATCCTTGGGTCACAACAGACGTACCTGCTAAATTTCAAGAAGATCGGGTTCTAAACAGTTTCTTTTATAGGGTTTGGTGTTTTTAACGGTTTTTAACTATTATAAATAACGTTTTTTAACTGCCAAATAACGGTTCTAATTTTTAGAGAAGTAGTCTTGTACCTGTGCAATGTCACAACGGCCATTTGATGAAAAGCAGAGGAAAAAAGATGTCTTTGAAACCGTTATATCAGTTTTTAACGGTTTTTTAACGGTTTTATTTTTTTTAGTGATTAGCCCAAAAACCATCGGGTCACAACAGACATACCTGCCAATTTCATTACAATCGGTTGAGCCTTTTTTGAGTCTATAGCGTACACACACACACACACCACACACCACACATCACACACACACACACACACAACACACACACTCACACACACAACCACACACACACACACACACACACAGAATTTGCCTTTTATATATTATATACTGCCGGTGTACCCGGCTTCGCTCGGGTATATCTGTACAATAATTTTTGGCAACCCTCTCTCTCAACATTTAAAAGACATATAATAAAATTCAGCTTGGGTTTGTTTCTTTTTCCATGCTGAACCATTGCCCAGCCTCCTCTATATACTTCACCAATTTTTATCGGACGCCCACTCCCTTCTTGCCTCTCAATCTGTTTTCCCTCACGAATTTTTTTCGTTATACGATACACAGTCCATGAGGGATGCCTGTACTTTGTGAACTTACCGATGCATTCTCAATTCCTTGATTGAAGTGCTCCAAAATGACAACTCTGTAGGGGCCGCCATAACCTAGTGGATAGGTGCTGGACTCATGATCCAAAGGTCGTGGTTTCGAATCCCAGCTTGGTCTTGGAATTTTCACGTGGAATGTTTCCAGCTAAATGACCGTAGTTCACCCCGATGTCACCCTGGCCCCGCAGGTGTCAGGCTAATGTGACGGACCAGCCATCTGCATATCCTTGATTTGGGCACGGACGTTAAACCCAACTCAAACATGACAACTCCGTGATAAGATTGCGTTTTCACGATGTATCATGTCTATTGGAGGGCCTCTGGGTAGACAACATTTGTGGTCTCCCAGTTTGGCGCAGTATAGTCAGTGTTTCTGCGTTTCCATGTTCGTGATGCTGCAACGTAGAATATTCCATGTGTAAAACACGGAACGGTCAGGTCTGCCCCAAGGGATGAAAATCTCTGACCTGGCTCTTGATGATTGTCAGAGCGAAAGCTGGTTTCATGGGAAACTGAAGCCGTCAGAACTGGAATGGCAGGGGTGTGTCCGGTTCCAGAGGAATTCTGGGGAGCAGCACCGGTTCACCTTTGTGGGGGCCACATACTTTCGCTTCTACAACATTCTGTGCAGTCTGGTTGAAAAACACATCGGGTGCCATTGATCACCTTTGGTGGGTCCAGTGAGCGGAGAATGATAATGGGGACTCCAGATTTCAGCAACAGTTCATGCGGTGGAAGTCCAGAAATCTCAACGGAGTTCAGGAGTTCTTGTGGATAAAGGACTCCTCTCATCATTCTTGGCGTGTCAACAGATCTGTACAGAGTTTCCTCTCCAGGGAAGTCATCTACGATTTTTCTGTTCAGCCTGTTGACAGTCTCGTTCAGGGAGGAGATTATGGCCCTTTCCGCTAACTAGTCTGAGTCTGCACAGTGAGCGTTAAAGATCGGGTAGACTGCTTCTATCAGATCCTCCTGGCTATCATAAAACTGGCATAGTGCTGGTGGGACCAATATAGTATCTGGAAACATGACTCAATGGCACATTGCCATGTCAAGCAGAAGTTTGGCGAAGCTGGCTGTCTGGGGATTTCGGACAGGTGGGCTCTCATATTGGTGGTTAGACGTTAACAATCATGCTCCGCCACTTCTTCAGACAGGCGTTGACAATGTTGGCTCTGGTGCCATTGAGGACGACAGGGAGGATCTGCCTGAAGTCCCCACAGAACAGCGTTGGGATGCCTCCCATTGGCCTGTGCACTTGGGTGTGTCCTGCAGCGTAGAGTCCATGGCCTTGTAGACAGCTTTGTGGGTCATGGGAGCTTCATCAATTATGACGGTTGCAGCCTCTTTGATGACTTTGGCCAACGTTGACCACGATTGACAGAGGAGGTTGGCGTTTCTTGCTTGTCGGCATCCAGAGGGACCTTGAAAGTGCTATGTACTGTCCGCCCTCGGCAAAAGTGTAGCGGCAATGCCACTGGAAGCAGTGGCTAGCACTATTTTGCCTGTGGAGCGGATCCTGTTCAGGATAAGATTCAGGATGATCTTTCCTGTCCCTCATGTTGCTGCTTGCTGTGGGATCCTGCCTTGCTCAACCATAATCATAAAGCTGTCGTACACGTCTCTTGGTCAGCCGTCAGCTTCTTCAGCTGGTCATCAGCTGCTGCCCGGAGTGCAGTAGTGTCGTATTGTTCTCGCGGTTAGTATTCCATGTGTAAAAACACGGAACGGTCAGATCTGCCCACGGGATGAAAATGTCTGACCATGGCTCTTGTTGGCAGACAAAATCAGAGGGTATTGCAGAGCATTCATAACGTCGGTGTATTTCTTAAATCCTCTGCAGACTACCATCTCTAAATTCAGAAATTAACGGTTTTTAACGATCAATTTAATGTTTGTTCATGTTAGATGTCTATCATTGATCAGCGTGTAAAACTTCACCTGTATACCAAATTTCATCAAGAAAGGTCTAAATTTAGAAAATAGCGGATCTTAACGGTTTTTAACGGTCAATTTTAAGTTTCCGTTCGTGTAAGTTGTATATCATTGTTCAGCGTGTAAAACTGCATCTGTATACCGAATTTCAACAGGAACGGTCTAAATTTATATAATAACGTTTTTAACGGTCAATTTTTTAAGTTTCCGTTTCTGTAAGTTGTTATATCATTGTTCAGCGTGAAAAACTGCATCTGTATACCGAATTTCATCAAGAACGGTCTAATATTTATATAATACGTTTTTAACGGTCAATTTTATGTTCCGTTCGTTGTAGTTGTATATCATTGTCAGCGTGTAAAACTGCATCTGTATACCGAATTCCTCAAGACGGTTTAATTTTATATAATAACGTTTTTTAACGGTCAATTTTTAAGTTTCCGTTCGTGTAAGTTGTATATCATTGTTCAGCGTGAAAAAAACTGCATCCGTATACCGAATTTCATCAAGAACGGTCTAAATTTATATAATAACGTTTTTTAACGGTCAATTTTAAGTTTCGTTCGTGTAGTTGTATATCATTGTTCAGCGTGTAAAACTGCATCTGTATACCGAATTTCATCAGACGGTCTAAATTTATATAACGGTTTTTAACGGTCAATTTTAAGTTTCGTTTCGTGTAAGTTGTATATCATTGTTCTGCATTTTAAACTACACCTGTATACCAAATTTCATCAAGAAAGGTCTAAATTTAGAAAATAACGCTTTTTAACGGTGATAAATAACGGTCATAAAAACTATTGAATGACCCAGTGTTATCCACAATATGTCCTCTAGACTCATGCCAGGTTTGGTGGCGATCCGACGACTCCTTTGCCGCCAACATCAGAAAAGATTGTATTTTTGATCGTTTTTAGGGGGGTTCGTGTTGTTTTAACGCTTTTTAACGGTCATAAATAACTGTTGTAGAAACTGTCCAATGACCTATGTTACTCGGGAGATGTCCCTCTAGGTTCGATGTACCTGTGCAATGTCACAACGGCCATTTGATGAAAAGCAGAGGAAAAAGATGTCTTTGAAACGTTATAACAGTTTTTAACGGTTTTTACGGTTTTTTTTTTAGAGATTAGCCCAAAACCATCCTTGGGTCACAACAGAAGTACCTGCTAAATTCAAGAAGATCGGGTTTTAAACAGTTTCTTTTATAGGGTTTGGTGTTTTTAACGGTTTTTAACTGTTATAATAACGTTTTTTAACTGCCAAATAACGGTTCTAATTTTAGAGAAGTAGTCCTGTACCTGTGCAATGTCACAACGGCCATTTGATGAAAAGCAGAGGAAAAAGATGTCTTTCAAACGTTTATACAGTTTTTAACGGTTTTTAACGGTTTTATTTTTTTAGAGATTAGCCCCAAACCATCCTCGAGTCACAACAGTCGTACCTGCCAAATATCATTACAATCGGTTGAGCCGTTTTTGAGTCTATAGCATACACACACACACACACACACACACACACACACACACACACACACACACACACACACACACACACACACACAAACACACACACACACACAACACACACACACACAGAATTTGCCATTTATATATATTATATATATATATATATAGAGAGAGAGAAAACTAATGAGGGGAAAAAACAACACAGAGACTGTTGAAAGTCCAAATTTTCGGGGTTTTATTCCCTTCCTCAGGGTTAGCCTGTCTTTCAAATGTAAACAGATATTCCAAAGGGAAATGCGTAATGATGAAACATGACGTAAAAAAGGAATATGATGTAATAAAGAAAAACCAGATGACGTAACGTTTTGTTTCTATTGCTTACTTATTCTACTCCTTGTGGTTAGGGTTTGGAGGCATCGGAAGCTGCACAGAGTGAGCCTGCCTGATTGTGTCCTGTGCATGTGTGAGGAGGGGGGAAGTGAAAAAAAAAAAAAACCTACCCCCTCATCCTTCCATCGCTGTTTCATCCATCCCTTCCTCTTTTTGTGTCTAGAATTGTGCAACGAGACAGAGCAACACACAGCAGAGGGTCCATCCGAGATA
>JAFLJL010014565.1:0-16861 GCA_018398815.1 Conus ventricosus | reverse complement strand
ACCGACTGCAACTAAACAAACAAAAACGACTATTTCCAACTGAATAAATAAATTTAACGACCGCCCTGACTGATTTTAAAACAAACAAACGTCAAACTACCAATTAAATAAATGAAAAAACCGACCGACTAAACCGACTAAACAAACGAACGCGACTGACCAACTGAATAAAGGGAATAACACCGACTGCCCTGACAAACAAACAAACTCTGATGCCCAACTGAATAAATGAATGAACAACCGACTGACTGACAAAAAAACCGAACGTCTGACTACCAACTGAAAAAATAAAATGAACCCCCGACTGACGGACTAAAAAAAACAACGTCACGACCAACTAATAAAAAAATTTAACGACCGCCTGCCCGGGACAAAACCCAAACAACGCTAAATGACCAACTGAAAAAAAGAATGAACGACCACTGTTGACAAAAAACCCGAACGTCGACTGCCCAAAAACCTAATAAAAAAATGAACAAACCGCTGCCCTACAAACAAACGAACGTCTGACGACCAACTAATAAAAATGAACGACCACTAAGACTAAAAAAAAAAAAACTTTCTGACTGACCAACGAATAAATGAATGAAACCGACTGACTGCCCAAACAAACAAACGTCTGACGCCCCAACGAATAAATGAATAACAACCGACTGACTGCCTAAACAAACAACCTACTGACCAACTGAATAAATGAATAACAACCGACTGACTACTAAAAAAAACGAACGTTTTGCTGACCAACGAAAAAAAGAATGAACGACCGCTGACTGACTAAACAAACAAAACTTCTGACTGCCCAAACAAAAAATTTGAATGCCCGACCCGACTGCCCTGACTAAACAAACGAACGTCGCTGACCAACTAAAAAAAATGAATAACGCCCGCTGACTGACTAAAAAAACAACGCCCTGACTGACCAACTAATAAATGAATGAACGACCGACTGACTGACTAAACAAACGAACGCTGACGCCCCAACTGAAAAAAAATTTAACACCGACTGCCGATTTAAACAAACAACGCCCCTGACGACCACTGAATAAATTTAATTGAACCCCGACTGACTGACTAAAAAAACCAAACGTCTGACTCCCCAACTGAATAAAAAATTTAAACCCACCGACTAAATGACTAAACAAACAACTCGGACTGCCCAACGAATAAATGAATGAACGACCGACTGACGACAAACAAACGAACTCTGACTAAACCAAAACTGAAAAAATAATGAACACCGCCCTGACTGACTAAACAAACGAACGCCCCTAAACGCCCAAAATGAATAAATGAATGAACGACCGACTGACTGACTAAACAAACAAACCGCCCCTGACTGACCAACAAAAAAATAAAAAATGAACGACCGACTGACGACAAAACAAACAAGGGCCCTGACTGCCCAAACTGAATAAATAAAAGAACGACCGACTGACTGAAAAAACAAACGAACGTCTAACTGACCAACTAATTAATAAAATGAACGACCGACTAAACTGCTAAAAAAACGAACGCCCCTGCCCGGGCCCCAACGGAATAAATAAAAAACGACCGCCTAAACTGACAAAACAACGAATTTCTGACTGACCAACGAAAAATGAATGAACACCGACTGACTAAACTAAAAAAACAAACGCTGATTTGACCAAATTTAAAAAAGGGAAAACAACCGACTGCCCTGACTAAACAAACAAGGGTCTACTGACCAATTTAATAAAAAATTTGAACAAACCGACGACTGATTTAAACCCAAACGAACGTCTAAACTGACCAACGAAAAAAAGAATAAGGGAACCCCCCCCCAAACGACTGACTAAACAAACGAACGCCCTGATTTACCAACGAAAAATAAAGAACAACCGACTGACGACTAAAAAAAAGAACCCCCTGACGCCCCAACTGAAAAATGAATGAACGACCGCCCTGACTACTAAAAAAAACCAAACGTCTGACAAAACCAAAACCTGAAAAAATGAATGAACGCCCGACTGACTGACAAAACAAACAACTGATACCAACTGAATAAAGAATAACCCCGACTAAACTGACTAAACAAACGAACGCAAGACTGCCCAAACTGAAAAAAAGTTTGAACGACCGACTCTGAAAAAACCCAAACAAAAACTCTACGGCCCCAACTGAATAAATAAATGAACAAAACCGACTGACTGACTAAAAAAAAACAACGTCTCCGGACCAACTGAATTTAAATAAATGAACGACCGACTGCCCTGCTAAACAAACGAACGTCTGACGGCCAACTGAAAAAATAATGAACGACCGACTGACTACTAAACAAACGAACGCTGACGACCAACTGAATAAATAATTTGAAGACCGACTGCCCTACAAAAAAAAACGAACGTCTGACTGACCAACTGAAAAAATAAAAGAACGCCGACTAAACTGAAAAAACAAACGAACGCCTGACGGGACCAACGAATAAATAATAACAACCGACTGACTGACTAAACAAACAAAACCACGGCTGACCCCCTGAAAAAAATAATAACGACCGACGACGCCCTAAAAAAACAAAATCTGACCCCCCAAACAGAAAAAATAAAATGAACAAACCGCCCGCCCTACTAAACAAACAAAAACGTTTTACTGCCCCAACAAATAAATGAATGAACAACCGCCCTGACTGACAAAACAAACGAACGTCTGATTTCCCCCAAACTGAAAAATTGGAAAAAACGACCACTGCCCACAAAACCAAAACGAACGTCTGACTACCAACTAAATAAATAATTTAAACACCGACTGACTGACTAAACAAACAAACGTCTGACTGACCTAAATAAATAAATGAACCCCAAATGACTGACTAAAAAAACCCCAAACGTCCTGCCCAACGAAAAATGAAAAACGACCGCTGACTGCCCAAAAAAAAACAACGCCTGATTTGCCCAACAAAATTAAATGAATAAAACGCCCCACTGACTGACAAAAAAACGAAGGGCCGGGCCCGACCAACGAATAAATAAAAATAACGACCGACTCCTACAAAACAAAAACGCAAAACGACCAACTGAAAAAATGAAAAAAACGACCACGACTGACTAACAAACAACGTCTGCCCTGAAAAAACGAAAAATAAAATGAACGCCCGACTGACTGACTAAAAAAAACAAAAGCCGACGACCAACAAAATTAAATAATGAACGACCGACTGACTGACAAAACCCCAAACGAACGCCCTGATTTACCAACTGAATAAATAAAAAAGGGAACCGACTGACTGACTAAACAAACGAACGCCCTGACTGACCAACGAAAAAAATTTAATGAACCCCGGGCCCAACTGACAAACCCCAAACGAACGTCGACGACCAACTGAAAAAATGAAAAACGACCAAACTGCCCTGACTAAAAAAACCAACGACCTGACTGACCAATTTAAAAAAAGAAAGAACGCCCGACTGACTGACTAAAAAAAAACGAACGTCTGCCTGACCAACTGAAAAAATTTAAATTGAACGACCGGACTGACTGACAAAAAAAACGAACGTCTGACGCCCAAACTGAATAAATGAATGAACGACCGACGACTGACTAAAAAAAACAAACCGTCTGACTGACCAACTAATAAATGAATGAACGCCGACGCCTGACAAAAACAAACAAAACCCCTGACTGACCCCCCTAAAAAAAATAAGGGAACCCCGGGGCCCTCCCCTGACTAAAAAAAAACAACGTCTGACGACCAACTGAATAAATGAATAACGACCGACTACTGCCTAAACAAAAAACAACGCCCTGACGACCAACTAAATAAATAAAACGACCGACTGACGACTAAACAAACAAAACGTTGACTGCCCAAATTTAAATTAAATGAATAAAACGACCGACTGACTCCCTAAACAAACAAGTCGGGACTGACCCCTGAATAAATGAATAACGCCCACTGACGACTAAACAAACGAACTCTGACTGCCCAAACTGAAAAAAAAATGAACGACCGCCCTGCCTGACTAAACAAACAACGTCCCCCTGACCAACTGAATAAATGAATAAACGCCCGACTGACTGACTAAAAAAAACCCAAATTTCTGCCCTGACCAACGGGAATAAATGAATGAACACCAAACAACTGACAAAAACCAAAGAACGTCTGACTGCCCAACTGAAAAAAAGAATGAACACCGACTGACGACTAAAAAAAACAACGTCTGACTGACCAACTGAAAAAAAGAAAAAAACGACCCGATTTGACAAACAAAACCAAACGAACGTCTGACTGACCAACTGAAAAAATTGAAAAAACGAACCACGACGACTAAACAAACGAACGCGGACTCCCAAACGGAATAAATAAATAAAACCACCGACTACTGACTAAAAAACAAACCGTCTACTGCCCAAACTGAAAAATAAAAGAACGACCGACGACTGACAAAACCCAAACAACGTCGACTGCCCCAACTAATAAAGAATAAAACGACCGACACTGACTAAAAAAACAAACGTCTAAATGCCCCAACTAAATAAATAAAGGGAACGCCCCGCCTGACTGCCCAAAACAAACGAAGGGTCTGACTGACCAACTGAATAAATGAAAAACACCGACTGCCCGACTAAAAAACCCAACGTCTGACTGACCAACTGAAAAATAAATTTAAACCACCGACTGACTGACTAAACAAACGAACCCCTGACTGACCAACTGAAAAAATGAATAAAACAAACCACAAACTGACTAAACAAACGAACGTCAACTGCCAACTAAATAAAGAATAAACGACCGACTAAATTCCCTAAAAAAACGAACTCTGACTGCCCAACTAATAAATGAATGAACAAACCGCTGCCTGACAAAACCCAAACGAACGTCCCCTGGAACCAAACGAAAAAAATGAACAAACCGACGACGACTAAACAAACGAACGCCCTGACTGACCAATTTGAAAAAAAATGAATAAACGACCGACTGACTGACTAAACAAACGAACGTCTGCCCTGCCCAACTAAAAAAAAAAATTGAACGACCGACGACTGACAAAAACAAACGAACTCTGACTGACCAACTAAAAATGAATGAACACCGACTGACTGACAAAACAAACGAACCCCCCTAACGACCAACTGAATAATTTAAAACGACCGACTAAACGGACTAAACAAACGAACGTCTGACTGCCCAAACCGGAATAAATGAATGAACGACCACTGACGGAAAACAAACAAACGTCTGCCCTGAAAAAACGGGAATTTAATGAATGAACGACCGACTGACTGCCCTAAACAAACAAACCGTCTGACTGAAAAACTAAAAAATTTAATAAACCCGACCGACTGCTGATTTAAAAAAAGGGAAACTCTGACGACCAACTGAATAAATAAGGGAACACCGACTGCTGACTAAAAAAAACAAAACGTCTGACTGACCAACTGAAAAAAATGAATGAACCCGACTCCCTACTAAACAAACGAACCCCTAAACTGACCAACTGAATAAATGAATGAACGACCGACTAAACAAACTAAACAAACAACGCGCCCTCCCCAACTGAAAAAATGAATGAACACCAAACTGCCACTAAACAAACGAACTCGGGACGCCCAACTAAAATAAAGGGAATAAAAGCCCGCGACTAAACTAAAAAAAACAAGGGCCCCTGACGGACCAACTAATAAATGAATGAACGACCGACTGACTGACTAAACAAACAACTCTCCCGCCCCAACCGAATAAATGAATGAACGCCGACTGACTGACAAAACAAACAACGTCGACTGACCAACTGAAAAAATGAATAAACGCCCGCTGACTAAACAAAACAAACAACGTTTTGACTGCCCAAACCCGAAAAAATTTAAATTGAACAAAAACCAAACTGAAAACTAAAAAAACCCAACGCGACTACCCAACTAAAAATAATAACAACCGACTGACTGACAAAACAAACAACCCCTGACGGACCAACTAAATAAATGAATAAACCCCCCCACGACTGACAAAAACAAACGAACGTCAAACTGACCAACTGAAAAATAAATGAACAAACCGCCCGGGATTTACTAAACAAACGAACTCGACTGCCCAAACGAAAAAAAAAATGAACGACCGACAAAACTGACTAAACAAACGAACGTCTACGCCCAAACGGGAATAAATAATGAACGACCGACGACTACAAAACAAACGAACGTCGACTGACCAACTAATAAATAAAGAACGACCGACTAAACTGACAAAAACAAACGAACCCGACTGACCAACTGAAAAAATAAATGAACGACCGACTGCCGCAAAACAAACGAAACGTCTGATTTGCCCCAACGAAAAAATTGAATGAACGACCGACTGACTGACTAAACAAACACCGTCTGACTGACCAACTAAATAAATGAATAAACGACCGACGGACTAAACTAAACAAACAACCCCTGACTGACCAACGGAATAAATGAATAAACCCGACTACAAAACTAAACAAACGAACGCCCTGACGCCCAAACTGAATAAATGAATGAACGACCACGGACTACAAAACAAACGAACGCCCTGATTTGCCCCAACGGAATAAATAATTTGAACACCAAACCTGACTGCTAAACAAACAAACCTCTGACTGACCAACTGAATAAATAATGAACGCCCGGGATTTGACTGACAAAACAAACGAACCCCGACTGCCCCCAACAAATAAATGAATAACGACCGACTGCGGACTAAACAAACGAACGCTACTAAACCAACGAATAAATGAATAAAAACCGACGACGACAAAACAAAAAAACGTCTGACTGCCCCAACTAAAATAAATGAATAAACAAACCGACGGACTGAAAAAACAAACGAACGCCCTGACTGACCAACGAAAAAATGAAGAACGACCGCTGACTGCCAAACAAACGAACGCCCGACTGCCCCAACTAAATAAATGAATGAAGGGACCGCCCTGACGACTAAAAAAAACCCCGCCCGCCCTGACCAA
This sequence comes from Conus ventricosus, assembly GCA_018398815.1. Lineage (NCBI taxonomy): Eukaryota > Metazoa > Mollusca > Gastropoda > Neogastropoda > Conidae > Conus > Conus ventricosus. The sequence continues at coordinate 9,914 of JAFLJL010014565.1, read as the reverse complement.
CTGAATAAATGAAGAACCCGACTGACTAAAACTAAACACACGAACGCTGACTGCCCAAACTAAAAAATGAATGAACGCCCACTACTGACAAAAAAAAAACCGAACTCGACTGCCCCAAAATAAAAAAAAGTTTAACACCGACTGACGCCCTAAAAAAACGAACGTCTGACTGACCAACAGAAAAAAGAAATAAAACGCCCGGGACGACTGACAAAACCCAAAACAAACGCTGTGCCCAACAAATAAATAAAAGAACCCCGACTGCCTGACAAACAAACAACCTGACTGACCAACTAAAAAAATTTGAATGAACGACCGATTTGACTGACTAAAAAAAACCGAACGTCGACTGACCACCTAAATTAAATGAATAAACCAAACCGATGACGCCCTAAACAAACAAACCCTTCAGATTGCCCAACAAATAAATAATAAACAAACCGACTGACTGACTAAACTAACGAACGTCGACTGACCAACTGAAAAAAATGAAAAAAACGACCGACTGACTGACTAAACAAACAAAACGTCTACTAAACCAACTGAATAAATAAATAAACCGACCACTAAACGGGACTAAAAAAAACGAACTTCGGGACTGCCCAAAACCTGAAAAAAATTAATTTGAAAACCACTGACGACAAAACCCAACCCAAACCGACTGCCCAAACCTGAATAAATAAAAGCGACCGACGGGACCTGACTAAACAAAGGGAAGGGCAACGCCCCAACCCTAAATAAATAAATAAAACAAAACCAAACTGACTGACTAAACAAACGAACGTCTAAACTGACCAACAAAAATAAATGAATGAACGACCGACTGACTGACAAACAAACGAACGCCCGACTAAACCAAAACGGGAAAAAATAAATTTAACGACCGACTGACTGACTAAAAAAAACGAACTTGCCTGCCCAAACTAAAAAATTTAAAAGAACGACCGCCTGACTGACTAAAAAAAAAGGGAACGTCGGACTGACCAATTTAATTTAAATAAATGAAAAGCCGACTGCCCTGACTAAACCAACAAACCGTCTACGGACCAACTGAAAAATGAATAACGACCGACTGCCTGACTAAACAAACGAACGTTTTACTGCCCAACAAAATTTAAAGAATAACGACCGACTGACTGACTAAACAAACGAACGTCTGACTGACCAACGAAAAATGAATGAACACCGACTGACGACTAAAAAAACCCAAACCGTCTGACTGACCAACTAAATAAATAAAGAACGACCGACTGACGACTAAAAAAAACGAACTCTGACAAACCAAACCCCGGGAAAAAATTTAAGAACGACCGACTGACTGACTAAACAAACGAACGTCTGCCTGACCCCGGGAAAAATGAATGAACAAACCGACTGACTGACTAAACAAACGAACGTCTGACGGGCCCAAACCCGAAAAAAAGAATGAACGAACCGACTGACTGACAAAAACAAACGAACGCCTACACCAACTAATAAAAAAAATAAACGACCGACTAAATGACTAAAAACCGAACGTTTTGACGACCAACTGAATAAATGAATGAACAAACCGAAGACTGACAAAACAAACCCCCCGCGGACGGACCAACTGAATAAATGAATAAACGACCGACTGACGACAACAAACGAACGCTGACTAAACCCAACTGAATAAATGAATAACAAACCGACTGACTGACAAACAAAGGGAACGTCTGACTGACCAACTGAATAAAGGGAAATTAACAAACCGACTAAATGACTAAACAAACAACCTGACTGACCAACTGAATAAAGGAATGAACACCGACTGACGACTAAAAAAAACAACGCTGACTAAACCAACTGAAAAAATGAAGAACGACCGACTAAACCTGCCAAAAAACAAACGAACGCCCTCCCCTGCCCAACCCTGAAAAAAAAGAATGAACACCGACTGCTGACAAAAAAAACGAAGGGCCTAAATGCCCAAACTGAAAAAATGAATGAACGACCGATTTGACGACAAACCAAAAACAAAAAGGGGTCTGACTGCCCAAAAAACTGGAATAAATGAAAAAAAACCACGGGGGATTTTAAAAAAAAAACAAGGGTTTTTCGGACCAACGAAAAAATAAAATAAACAACCGCCCTAAACTGACTAAAAAAACCCAACGTCGGACGCCCAAAACTGAAAAAAAATAACAAACCCGACTCCTTACTAAACAAACAACGTCTGCCCTGACCAACGAATAAATGAATGAACGGACTGAGACGGATAAACAAACAACGTCAAACCTGACCAACTGAAAAAATAAAGAACGACCGACTAAACGACAAAAACAAACGAACGTCTCTGACCAACTGAAAAAAGAATGAACCCCAAATAAATGACAAAAAAAAACGAACGTCTGACTGCCCAACAAATTTCAAGAAATTAAACCGACCGACGACTGCAAAACAAACAAACGCCTGACTGCCCAAAATAAAATAATGAATGAACCCCCGACTGACTGCCAAAAAAAAACAACGTCTAACTACCAACTGAATAAATGAATGAACGACCGACTGATTTGACAAACCAAAAACTTTCTACGGCCAACGAAAAAATGAATGAACGAACCAAGACGGACTAAACAAACGAACGTCTACTGCCCCAACTAAATAAAAAATGAACAAACCGACTGACGACTAAAAAAAAACGAACGTCGGATAAACCAACTGAATAAATGAATGAACGCCCCGACTTACTGACTAAAAAAAAGAACGTCTGACTGACCAACTGAATAAATGAAGAACGACCGACTGACTGACAAACAAACAACGTTTTGGACTGACCAACTGAATAAATGAATAAACGACCGACTAACGACAAACAAACGAACGTCTGACTGACCAACGAATAAATGAAAAAAACGACCGCTGCTGCCCTAAACAAACGAACCCCCGGACTAACCAACGAATAAATGAATGAACGCCCCCTGACTACAAACAACAACGCTAAATGCCCAAACGGGAAAAAATAAATTAAACCGACTACTGACTAAACAAACAAACTCTACGGCCCAACTGAATAAATGAATGAACGACCGACTGACGACAAACAAAGAACTCTGACTGCCCCAACTAAAATAAAGAAAAAAACGACCGATTTACTGAAAAAAACCAAAAAAACTCGACGCCCAAAAACAAAAAAAATAATGAACGCCCAAACTGACTACTAAACAAACAACGTCTGACTGCCCCAACGGGATAAAAATAACGACCGCTGACTACTAAACAAACAACCCTCGACTCCCAAACTGAAAAATGAATAAACGACCGACTAAACGACAAAACAAACAACTCGACTAAACCAATGAAAAAATGAATAAAACCCCGCTGCCCTGCCCTAAACAAACAACGTCTGACGACCAACTGAAAAAAAGAATGAACACCGATGACTGACAAAAAAAACCCCGAATTTCGACTGACCAACTAATAAAGGGAAATAAAACGACCGACGACGACAAAACAAACAACTCTACTGCCAATGAAAAAAAAGAATGAACGCCCCGGACTAAACTAAACTAAAAAAAACAAAACGTCTGACTGCCCAACTAATAAATGAATAACACCGCCGGGACTGACAAAAACAAACAAACGCTGACACCAATTTGAATAAATAATGAAGACCGCCGACTCCCAAAACAAACGAACACCTATGCCCAAAACTGAAAAAAAGAATGAACAAAACCACAGACTGACTAACAAACGAACGCAAATTTGCCCAAACCCTAAACAAAATGAATGAACGACCGACTAAAACTAAATAAAAAAAACAACGCCCTGCCCTGACCAACTAAAATAAATGAATGAACGACCACTGATGACAAAACCAAAAAAACGTCTACTGACCAACGAATAAATGAATGAACGACCGCCCGACTGACTAAACAAACAACCCCTGACTGACCAACGGAATAAAAAATGAACAAACCGCTGACTGATTTAAACAAACAAATCTGACTAAACCAATTTAATAAATAATGAACGACCGACTGCCTGACAAACCCAAACAAAACGTCCTAAACTGCCCAAAACTGAAAAAATAATGAACAAACCGACTGACTGACAAAACAAACGAACTCGACGCCAAACTGAATAAAAATAAACCCGACCACGACTGACAAAACAAACGAACCTGACTACCAACTGAAAAATTTAATGAACAAACCGCCCGACAACTAACAAACAACTTTCGGGCTGCCCAAACGAAAAAATTTGAATGAACACCGACTGACGACTAAACAAACGAACGTCTGACTGACCAACGGGAAAAAAAAATAACACCGACTGACTGCAAAACCAAACAAAACGTCTGACTCCCCCAAAACTAAATAAAAAATAAAACCAACCACACTAAACTGACTAAACAAAGAACGTCTGACTGCCCCAACTGAATAAATGAAGAACGCCCCGACTGACTGACAAACCCAAACGAACCTGACTGCCCCCAACGGGAAAAAAAGAATGAACAAAACCGACTGCCCTGCCTAAACAAACGAACGTCGACGGCCCAATTTGAATAAATAAAGAACGCCCCGACTGACGACAAAAAAACGAACTTCTGACGCCCAAACCTGAAAAATGAATAAAACGACCAAACTGACGACTAAACAAACGAAGGGCTGACTGACCAACTGAAATAAAAATGAACGACCGACTGCTGACAAAACCCAAACCCCGTCGGACCCAAACCCTGAATAAAAAAAATAACGACCGACTGACTGACAAAACCAAACAACGTCGACTACCAACGAAAAAAAAATTGAACACCGACTGATGCCTAAAAAAAACGAACGTCTACTCCCAACTGAAAAAAATAAATGAAACCAAAAAAAAAAAAAAAAGAAAAAAAAACAAACCGCGAAAAAACAAAACAACCCCCGACTGCCCAACAATAAAAAAACCCCAAACCTGGACCTCCCGGCGTACTGACAAACCAAACGAAAAAAATAAAACCCCGAAAAAAAAAACCAAAACCCCCCAAAAAAAAGAAAACGCCCACGGGCAAAAACAAACTTAACCCCAAACAACCAAACCAAAACCCGAAAACGGATAAAACAAAAACGGCCGCCCAAACCAAAAAAGTGCCCCCCGGGGCCGAAACAAACCCGAAACGACCCGAAAAAAAAAGAACCCACCGCCAACAAAAACCGAACCCCACAAACCCGTCCATGAGCCCGCGCCCCCCAAAAAAACCCCTGCGAAAAACAAAAACAAAAACCGCCCGACAACGGACAAAAAAAAACCGAACTCTAAACCTGCCCCAAACTAAATAAAGTAAACCGCCCGACTGACTGCTAAACAAAAAACTCTACGCCCAACTAATAAAGGGGTTTAACCCCGACGACAAAACTAAAAAAACCAAAACGCCTGCCTGCCCCAAACTGAATAAATAAATTAACCCCGGGACTGCCGGACAAAACAAAAAAACCGCCCTACCCCCAACGGAAAATGAATAAACCCACCGACATGACAAAACAAACAAACCTTTCTGACGGGCCCAACTGAATAAATAAAATAAACCCCCCGACTACGACAAAACAAACGAACGCCCCGGACCCCCCCCAAACTGAATAAATGAATAACCCGGGCCCGCCAACCCCAACGAACGTCGACGACCAACGAATAAATAAATTTAACCCCCCTTACGACAAAAACCAAACGACCGCAAACTGACCAACGAATAAATAAATGAACGACCCCTGACGCCCAAAACCCAAACGAAGGGTCCACTGCCCAACAAAAAATGAATGAACCCCCCACTGACTGACTAAAAAAAACGACGTCCTGACCAACTGTTTAAAGAAAAAACCGACCGACTAAACTGACTAAAAAAAAACCGAACCCTGACGGGCCCAAACGAAAAAATGAATAACGACCGACTGACTGACTAAACAAACGAACGCTGCCTGACCAACGAAAAAAATAAACCCCCCCGAGGCTGACAAACAAACGCGCGACGACCCCCAACCCTAATAAATAAGAACACCGACTGACTGACAAAACCAAAAAACGTCGACTGACCAACGAATAAATGAATAAAACGACCGACGACTGACAAAAAAAAACAACGTCTGACTAAACCAACTGAATAAATAAGGAACAAAACCGACTGACGACTAAACAAACAAAACGCCCTGCCCTAAACCAACTGAATAAAGAATGAACGCCGACTGATGCCCAACAAACAACGCCCTTAAACTGACAACTGAATAAAGAAAAACCCGACCCGACAAAACAAACTAAAAAAACAAAACTTCGGGACGGGCCCAAACGAAAAAATTAAATAAAACGACCGACCTGATGACTAAAAAAACCAACTTTTGACGGGAAAAAACTGAAAAAATGAATGAACACCGACGACTGACAAAAAAAACCCAACGTCAAAACCTGACCAACGGAATAAATAAAGAACGACCGACTGACTGACAAAACCCAAAACAACGTCTGCCGCCCAAACCTACTAAATGAATGAACGCCGCCCTGACTGACTAAAAAAAACGCACTCTAAACGGGCCCCCCAAAAAAAAAATGAATGAACAAACCGACTGCCCTGACAAAACCCAAACAACCCAATTTGACCAACGAAAAATAAAATGAACGCCGACTAAACAACTAAACAAACAAAACGCCCCGCCCCCCACTGAATAAAAAATTTAACGCCCCGCCCTTGACTAAACTAAAAAAAACGAAGGGCGACGCCCAAACCTGAAAAAATAATGAACGACCGACTGACTGACAAAAAAAAACAACTCTGACTGCCCAACTGAAAAAATGAATAAACCCCACCACTGACTGACTAAACAAACGAACTCTGACGCCCCAACTGAATAAATAAAAGAACAACCGACTGACGACAAAAAAACCGAACGTCTGACCTGACCCAACTAAAAATAAATTAACACCGACGGGATGACTAAACAAACAACGTCTGCCCTGCCCAACTAAATAAATGAATAACGACCGACTGACTGACTAAAAAAACGAACGTCTAACTGACCAACTGAATAAATGAATCCCAAACCGACGACTACTAAACAAACAACCTGACTGACCAACTGAAAAAAATTTGAATGAACACCGCTGACTGACAAACAACGAACGCCCTGCCCTGACCAACTAATAAATGAATGAACACCACGGACCCCCCAAACAAACGAACGTTTACTGCCCAAAACAAAAATAAATGAATAACAACCGCTGACTAAACAAAACAAACGAAGGGCTGACTGACCAACTGAATAAATGAATAAACCACCGACTACTGACTAAACAAACGAACGTCTGACTGCCCAACAAAAAAAATTTGGAATGAACGACCGACTGACTAAATAAACAAACAACGCCCTACTAAACCAACTGAATAAATGAATGAACGACCGACGACTGCTCAAAAAACCGAACGTCGACTAAACCAATTTGAAAAAAATGAATAAACACCGACAAAACGACTAAACAAACGAACGCTGACTGAAAAACTGAAAAAAAGAATGAACACCGATTTACTGACTAAAAAAAAACGAACCCCCTGCACCAACTGAAAAATAATAAACGACCCCGGGAGGCCCTAAAAAAAACAACTTCTGACTGCCCAACTGAAAAAAGGGAATAAAACGACCCGACTGACTGACAAACAAACAAAACGTCTGACGACCAACTGAATAAATAAATAACGCCCCCGACTGACGACTAAACAAACGAACGTCTGACTGCCCAAATTTAATAAATGAATGAACGACCGACTGCGACAAAACCCAAACAACGCTGACTGACCAACTGAATAAATAATTTAAACAAACCCGACGACTGACAAACAAACGAACGCCTTATTTAACCAACGAATAAAAAATAACGACCGACTGCCCTGACTAAAAAAAAACGAACGTCTGACTGACCAACTGAAAAAATTTGAATGAACGACCGACTAAACTGCCCTAAAAAAACCAAGGGTCGACTGCCCAAATTTGAAAAAATAAATTAACGACCACGGACTGACTAAAAAAACGAACGCCCTGACTGACCAACTGAAAAAAATAAGGGAACCCCGGGACTGACGACAAAACAAACGAACCTAAACTGACCCAACTGAATAAATGAATGAACACCGACTGACTGACAAAACCAAACGAACCTGACTGACCAACTGAAAAAATAAAAAAACGCCGACGACTGACTAAACAAACGAACTTCTGACTGACCCACGAATAAATGAATGAACGACCGACTACGCCAAAACCCCCAAACGAACGCCTGACGGCCAAACCCAAATAAATAAAATGAACACCGATTTGCCCTGAAAAAACAAACGAACGTCTGACGACCAACGAATAAAGAATGAACCCCCGACTGCCCGGGAACTAAACAAACGAACGTCGGGACGACCAACTGAAAAAATTTAATAACGCCCGGGACTGACGACAAAACAAACGAACGTCTACTGCCCAAAACTGAATAAATAAATGAACGACCGACGACTAAACTAAAAAAACGAACGTCTAAATAAAAAAAACCCCCAACTGAATAAAGAATGAACACCGACTGACGGGACTAAAAAAACAAAACGTCTGACTGCCCAACGAAAAAAAGAAGAACGCCCGACGACTGCCCAAAAACAAACGAACTCTGACTAAACCAAACGAAAAAAAGAATGAACGAACGACTGACTGACTAAACAAACAACCTGACCTGACCAACTAAAATAAATAATGAACGACCGCCTGACGACTAAACAAACAAAACGTCTGATTTGCCCCAACCCTGAAAAAATGAAAAAAACAAAACCGACTGACTGACAAAAACAAACAAAGGGCGATTTACCAACTGAAAAAAATGAATAAAACACCGACTGACTGACTAAACAAACGAACGTCTAAACTGACCAACTGAATAAATGAATGAACGACCGACGACGACTAAAAAAAACGAACTCTACTGCCCAAACTGAATAAATGAATAAAACAAACCGACTACTGACTAAACAAACAAACGCCCTGACAGCCCCAAACTAATAAATGATAAACACCGCCTGCCCTGACTAAAAAAAACGAACTCTGACTGCCCAACTGAATAATGAATGAACGCCCCACTGACGACTAAAAAAACAAACTCTGACTGCCCAACGGAATAAATGAATAAACCACCGACTGACTAAACTAAAAAACAAAACCCCCTGACTGACCAACTGAATAAATGAATGAACGCCCCGCCCTGCCGACTAAAAAAACAAACGTCCTGACTCCCCAACTAAATAAATGAAGCAAAACAAACCCCAACTAAACTGAACAAAACACAAACCCAAAACGGCTAAAACAAAAACCAACTGAAAAAATAAAATGACCAATCCCATGACTGAAGACACAAACTAAAACGAATGCTTTGACTGAAGACACCAACTGAACGAATCATGACTGAAGACCCCCCCAACTGACCAATGCATGACTAAGACACCAACTAAACCGAATGCATGACTGAAGACACCAACTAACCGAACCCTGACTGAAGACCCCCAACTAAACCAAATCATGCCCTGAAGAAAACCAACTGAACGAATGCATGACTAAGACCCCCAACGACCGAATGCTGAACTGAAAAACCAACTGACCGAATGCATGACTGAAGACACCGACTGACCGAATGCATGACTGAAGACACCAACTGACCGAATGCATGACTGAAGACACCAACTGAACGAATGCATGACTGAAGACACCAACTGAACGAATGCATGACTGAAGACACCGACTGAACGAATGCATGACTGAAGACACCAACTGACCGAATGCATGACTGAAGACACCAACTGAACGAATGCATGACTGAAGACACCGACTGAACGAATGCATGACTGAAGACACCAACTGACCGAATGCATGACTGAAGACACCAACTGACCGAATGCATGACTG
>JAFLJL010014563.1:45000-56791 GCA_018398815.1 Conus ventricosus | reverse complement strand
CACCAGCCGCCGTGGCAAAGTGGTTAGCGTCGCGGACTCCCGCTGGGAGGTCGTGGGTTCGAATCCCATCAGAGTCATGTGGGTTTTTTCTGCCCCGACCGGCTCCTACCCAGAGTTGAGTTTGCTGCGGACTCACTTAGGAAGACTGGGACCACACAGTCGAGTTTCATCCACTTAATGGATGCGTCTCTGAGAGTGTTGCTCAAATTTGCTGACCAACACTGCAGGTGCCTGTATCTCTGGGGCCTGATTGACGCCGGGATATATTATGAAAGGAAGCGTAGAGTACAGTCCTGTCATGTAGTCTCAGACTGAAATGGAAATTCGTAGCATCATCTTAATCATCCTCATTCTCATCGATCAACATAAAAATAAAAAAAATTAAAAAAAACCTCTTTCAGATCCGTCCAAACCTAAAGGAGTTACTCTCATCTACTCTGGTGGTCGTAAAGAAGAAATGGTTCTATGCTGGCTGCACACCGACCATTCGTATTTTACCCATTCAAACCTTTTAAAGAGTGAAGAAGCTCCATGGTGCATTCCATGTCATGTGCCACTCACAATGAAACATGTTCTTTTAGAGTGTTGGGACTTGCATGATGCGAGACACAAACATTTTACAGCAGATTCCATGAAAACCTTGTTCAGAAACGTTCCACCTGATGCCATCTTTGAATTCTTGAAAGAGATTAACATTTTTCATTGGATCTGAGATTTTACAGTGGAAAGATTTTTAACAAACTTTCGGATGGGTTTTTCGATGTACTTTAAAGAATTGTGTGAATGAATGACTTGTGAGTTGATTTTAATGTGGTGACAGCCCTGATGTGGCCCTTTGTGGTCGGCTGGGCTATAAGCAACATTATGTTATCTTATCTAATGCACTTCTCAAGTAGTGTGTTGGTTTCCAAAGCTACTGGTTCTGACCATGAATAGCAGTCTGCCAAGCTTTATGGGTAATTCACTTCCAAGACTTTCACTAGTTCTGTCAATCTGAGACTGCAGTTGGTATTGATGCACAAGTGCCCAGTGGTTGAGCTTTGAGGCAAAAGATTTAATTTTTCTCCTGACCTTGCAAGTCAGCAATAATTATGAAATAATCACAAAATGTGCTAGTCTGTAATTGTGGAAATGCCTCCCAAACCTTTGTCTGTAATTATGTCAGCACACAAAATGCTTTAAAAACTGTAATCAATGTTAGCTGGAAGTATAAAACTATAAAGCATGTGCCAATTGCATCATCAGTTATGTGAGTTGGCCATGTTCAAATGAAATTGTTGAACTTGCTCCATTTCCAGGTTTTCAAACACTGAATCAAAACGTTTGCACCTAGTATGCATTATCCTCCTACGTCCCCTAGCCCACCCAATATGCACTAAACTGCACCACAAAGTAAGTTATTTCTATACAATATACTGTGACCGTTGGGGGCAGGGTAAAGACCATCTAACAAACGGTGCACAGACTGCACACAGCGGACGGGACAACAGTCAGTTGCACTAACATTGCTACACCCTACCTCCAAGTAACAAAGACAATTCCCCTATTACTCAAAACAAGATCGTAAGTGTAGGCCAAGGTGCTTAGTTGTTAAATGCGGTTTTGAATGTGCAGATAAAAATGCTGCCCGTTGCAAAAGCTTACGAAGCACGTCATAACACGATAGGCTTCAATGAACGTGGCAGCCATCTTGGAAAATAGTCCTGGACGAAAAGGCAACACGGACAGGTCCTATTTGCTCTGCATTAAACCTATCCGGTCCTTCAGATACAGAAGGTGACCACTGTGTTCACAAAAGGTTCAAAAACTACGTAACTGAAGAATCTGCGAAATGATGGTAGGAGAGCAGAAGGCTGGCCCCTTCATGATGATCATGGGGCAAAACTTACCATGGTCATTTTCCACTCGGACAGTCACTGTGTTAGCAGCCATGGAGCGGGTAAAGCATCAGCCCTCTCATCGTGGTTAACTTTCCAGTAGCTTTCACAACTTTTTTCAACACAGAGAGCTGGGCTAAACGAACGGGTCATGCGAAATTCGGCCACTTCCTGACACCTCTTTTACCTCGCTGTTTCTTCGATGGTGTGCTTCTTAGACATGGAGCTGTTGTTGTTGTCGATTTCCATTTTTGGAAAGTAAGGCAATCCACGTCGCCATGTCAGCCAATGAAATGAATGGGTATGTGTGGCTTCGGATCGGAGATTGACAGTCTTGTTAAAATGTCATTTAAAAATTTCGCTGGCAATGCCAAAGAGGAGTGTCAGAAGAATCAATACGACAGAGTGAACGTGTTCATTCTCCGTTCTGCGATGATGTACAAAGTAGCTGATGAAGAAAAGACCAGATCGGCATCAACTATCGCAGTGCGGAAACATAAATAAGCTCCGCCCATTTTGCGTGCGTGAGCTGCTATGTGTGCCGCAGTGCTCTACATAGAGAGTGGATGATTATTCGGTGGGTTTCATCATCTTCATTTCTCGTTTCGTTCCCACGTTGAGCATGTGCTGCATCCGTTCCCAAGAAAGCGTGGTAAATATAGCGTGAGTGGATATAATCGCAGTTTGTGTGATGGGTGAATTTAGAAAATGTGAGGTTATACAGAATCATGAAAATGGGCCCTGGCTTTTCGTGTGGTGATCATTGCCATCGGGTTCTACTTTCGGTTTCAGGGCCTGTGTTCTTCTGGAATGTAATGGAGGTCTAAATATATCTCGGGCAGTTTTTTGAGTGAAAAGTCATTGTTGGCATTCTCTCGCATTCGGTATTATATGCAACAGGCTCTCGGTGAATGCCCTGAGGAATTGACTCTCGGTAATAACTTGTAGCTGCCACATTTGCGTAACTTGAATCACGAAAGGCAGCCATCACAAGTTTCTCTGTCACTGTGTCAGATGAAGTGTCATTATTTCATCAACTGGCAGCAAAGTACACGACCAGGGTATAGATCGCTTATGAAACAGAGAGAGAGAGAAGAGAGAGAGAGAGAGAGAGAGAGAGAGAGAGAGAATGGTTTAGTGTACGGGCTTGAGGAGAGAGAGAGAGAGAGAGAGAGAGAGAGAGAGAGAGAGAGAAGAGAGAGAGAGAGAGAGAGAAGACAAAATTCTTTATTTACGAGGATAATAGATAAGCACTGACGTGTTGTTTTTTTACATCCAGTCCTCGCCCTGAGTAGGACTACAACATGCTGTAAAATCAATTAATGTAAGAAAGCAAAGAAGCAAGCAAAGCGGTCACGTAATCATAGAGGAACATCAAATGAAAATAGAAGAAGAAATGAAAAAAAAAAGAATAATAATAATAATAAACAAAAAAGAAATAATAATAAATAAAAATAAAAATGAGAAAAAATAAAGAAGACAGAGAGAGAGAGAGAGAGAGAGAGAAGAGAGAAGAGAGAGATGGTTTAGTGTACAGGCTTTAGAGAGAGAGAGAGAGAGAGAGAGAGAGAGAGAGAGAGAGAGAGAAGAGAGAGAGAAGAGAGCGAGATGGTTTAGTGTACTGGCTTGAGAGAGAGAGAGAGAGAGAGAGAGAGAGAGAGAGAGAGAGAGAAGAGAGAGAGAGAGAGAGATGGTTTAGTGTACGGACTTAGAGAGAGAGAGGGGGTTTAGTGTACAGGCTTTAGAGAGAGAGAGAGAGAAAGAGAGAGAGAGAGAGAGAGAGAGAGAGAGAGAGAGAGAGAGAGAGAAAGAGAAGAGAGAGAGAGAGAGAGAGAGAGAGAGAGAGATGGTTTTGTGTAGGGGCTTGAGAGAGAGAGAGAGAGAGAGAGAGAGAGAGAGAGAGAGAGAGAGAGATGGTTTAGTGTACAGGCTTGAGAGAGAGAGAGAGAGAAGAGAGAGATGGTTTAGTGTACAGGCTTGAGAGAGAGAGAGAGACAGAGACAGAGAGAGAGACACACACACACACACACACACACACACACACACACACACACACACACACACACATCTCCTCCACACACACACACACACACACACACACACACACACACACACACACACACACACTCACACACACTCACACACACACATACACACACACTATCTCACACACACACACACACACACACACACACACACACACACACAACACACTACACACACTACACACACACTACACACACACACATGCACACATACACGCACGCGCGCGCACACACATGCACACGCACATACACACATCATGATAAATAAGTATTATTATTATTAATGCTAGGAATTCATTGTTACTTACTGATAACTGATTGTAGTACTGTTCGTTCTCCTCTTGTCTTGTAACCACATCATGTAAATGTAAAAGAAAGAAAAAATGTTGATACTATTGATGCATTGTAGTTGTCTAATTATCATCCTTAGCAGTTTGTTGCATGTTAATGTTTTACAAAAGGAATGTAACACTCCTCTGTCTGTCTGTCTGTCTGTCTGTCTGTCTGTCTGTCTCTCTCTCCTATCTTCCTCTCTCTCTCTCTCCTCTCTCTCTCTCTCCTCTCTCTCTCCTCTCTCTCTCTCTCTCTCCTCGTCTCTCTCTCTCTCTCTCTTCTCCTCTCTTTCTCCTCTCTCTCTCTCTCTCTCTCTCTCCTCTCCTTCGATAGGAGGATCGCTTATTCTATATATCTCTGTGCTATCTCTGTGAGCTGATTGTTTTCTTTTTTGTTATTAATTTCTTTATTCTTGTTTGTTGCTTCAATCGTTTCTTTTTTCCCCCTTTAAAGTCATCTACGCCTTAAATGTTAATGGATGAACTTTTTAATGCTGTGAAGATTTGTGTGTTTGTTTGTTAAAAGTTTTGTAAGTCTAAGTCGCTCGTCATACTTGGTCCCTTAACGGGGCAAGGGCCGGATGAAAAAAAAGCATGTGTTTGCTTATCTGTTTACCCTCGGAAATAAAGATTATCATCATCATCATCGTCATCATCATCATCAGCAGCAGCAGCAGCAGCAGCAGCACTCTCTCTCTCATTAAAAGTGGGCGTGGCATACAAATATTAACTGACAGCAGACTGGATTCACTGATTTCCAACGTAAAGATCGCTGGCACGCATGCGCAATGGGAGGAGGGGGGGGGGGGGGTGTTAGGAGGGAGGAAATTACCCCAACATTGTCCGAACACCGAACAGACAGCCAGAGGATGGTGGATGGGGCGACTGTTTGGGATAAACCCCCCCCCCCCACACACACACACACACACACACACACACACACACACACACACACACACACACACAGACCCGCCGCCTCCCCCCCACCCCCCTTCCTTTATGCATATATGATAAACAATTTTGCACACATACATGCGTGTGGACTATCCATCACTGATGCTACGCACACACGCACGCACACACACACACACACACACACACACACACACACACACACACACACACACACACACACACACACCACGCACGCACGCACGCACGCACGCACGCACACAC
The DNA here is from genome assembly GCA_018398815.1 of Conus ventricosus. Taxonomy (NCBI): domain Eukaryota; kingdom Metazoa; phylum Mollusca; class Gastropoda; order Neogastropoda; family Conidae; genus Conus; species Conus ventricosus. The sequence goes on along the minus strand of JAFLJL010014563.1, from coordinate 51,361 downwards.
GCACGCACCCATATGCATGCACACACACACACACACACACACACACACACACACACTGATAGAGTCTAATATCATACAGAGCGCAAGCCAGTACATACAAATATCTCAGGGTAAATTTGCTTTTAAACAATAGTAAATACACAAGAGCATCTTGCAAAGCAGCAACCAAAGCATTGTATGCACACCCTGAGGAGGAGTGAAGGTACAGATTCATGCGTATAGAATGGCACCTTATACATGTGCAAACATATTATGGTCTATCCGTGAATTATGATTTCTATGGTCTATCCGTGAATTATGATTTCTATGGTCTATCCGTGAATTATGATTTCTGTGGTCTATCCGTGAATTATGATTTCTCATGACATTTTACCATGGTGTGGCTCTGGACCCTTACGTATTCTCGTGACAATTCAAGTCTGAGTTTGAGACACACACACACACACACACACACACACACACACACACACACACACACACACACACACCACAAAAGAGAGAGAGAGAGAGAGAGAGAGAGAGAGAGAGAGAGAGAGAGAGAGAGAGAGAGAGAGAGAGACTGACAGACAGACAGACAATTAGACAGACAGACATTCAGACAGACAGACAGACAGACAGACAGACTGAACGAACGAACGAACGAAATTGTATTTAACCAGGGTAATTTGATAAGCAAATTGCACATGCTTTTATTTTTTTCCACCCCTGCCCTGAGAGACAGAGAGAGAGAGAGAGAGAGAGAGAGAGAGAGAGAGAGAGAGAGAGAGAGAGAGGAGAGAGAGAGAGAGAGCAGCCGCCCCCCCCCCCCCCCCCCCAATAAAAAAAAAAAGATTTGAGGAAAAAAAAGATAGAGATAGACTGGAAGAAAGAGACAGAGAAGCATTGCTCAGTGTTGGTTTAATCATTGGACCTGTCTCTAAACGTCTTCTCCATGGCTTGGACCCCCCTCCCTTCCCCCCCCCCTCTCTCTCTCTCTCTCTCCTCTCTCTCTCTCCTCTCTCTCTCTCTCTCTCTCTCTCTCTTCTCTCGAGCCAGGTAGCCATGAGGACATTCACTGGAGGAGACTCTACATAATAAACCTGTCCGTATACACTTCAAATAACCAACATATAACATTTCACTTGCTTTTTTTTCCCCACCGACCCTCTATCCCTTCCGTGTTCAACCCCCCCCCCCCCCCCCCCCCCCCCCCAATCCAGAGACCAATGTTTATAGTTTAATGTAAGACACCACCACCACCCTCAGAATGTCTGGCCGTGTTTTAGAAGTATTCAAGAAATTAATGGTCACACTGATGATGAGAATGATGGAAGCTGTTTTTTTCTCTCTGTCTGTCTGTCTGTCTGTCTGTCTGTCTGTCTGTCTGTCTGTCTATCGATCGATCTGTCTGTCTGTCTACCTATCTATTATCTCTCTCTCTCTCTCTCTCTCTCTCTCTCTCTCTCCTCTCTCCTCTCTCTCCTCTCTCTCTCTCTCTCTCTCTCCCTCTGTGTGTTGTGTGTGTGTGTGTGTGTGTGTGTGTGTGTGTGTGTGTGTGTGTGTTGTGTGTGTGTGTGTACCGATCGATCTGTCTGTCCTGTCTGTCTACCTATCTATGTATTATCTCTCTCTCTCTCCTCTCTCTCTCTCTCGTCTTCTCTCTCTCTCTCTCTCTCTCTCTCATCTCTTCTCTGTCTCTCTCTCTCCTCTCACTCACTCTGTGTGTGTGTGTGTGTGTGTCTGTCTGTCTGTCTGTCTGTCTATATATGATATAATCTCTCTCTTCTAGACACTAAGCTGTAAAGAAACTATGGTTACAAGTGTCAAATCTTCAGATTTCTCCTCGATTCCTCCGATTTCCCGTTATGGTAACAGGAAATTAATTACATGCCAGTGTAAACATTTCCCTCGGTTCTGAGAAAAGAAACTTGGTCATAGGCAAGTGTTTAATTTCCTGCTAGTATCGGCAAAGTTGTCTTGATTTCGTTGTGATAAAGAGGCAGTTAATGGGATAGGTCTACTGTAGGGGTGATAGTGTGTGGTGTGTGTGTGTGTGTGTGTGTGTGTGTGTGTGTGTGTGGTGTGATGTGTTGTGTGTGTGTGTACATTTGTGTGTGAACATTTGTGTGTGTGTGTGTGTGTGTGTGTGTGTGTGTGTGTGTGTGTGGTGTGTGTGTGTGTGTGTGTGTGTGTAGTGCGTGTGTGTGTGTGTGTGTGTGTGTGTGTGTGTGTGTGTGTGTGTGTGTGTGTGTGTGTGTGTGTACCTCTGTGTGTGTGTGTGTGTGTGTGTGTGTTCCGACTCATCTTCCACAACACTTCAATCAGTCGCATTACTCCACAGCCGATCATTCCAGTTTTCCCAGTCCACAAATCACCGACATCACGGTTTGACCGGCTCCCAGCAACGGGAATCCCACGTGATCAAGTCGTCAGGGGAGACAACCCAATGAGAGGCGACCTCGCACTGGTGCCGTTATCACTGTGATGGTGTTCAGCGCTGCCTCTTCTGATTCAACAAGAAAACGTGGCAACCTCTATTTCAGCACACCCTTAATTCCCAGACTGACGACAGTAAGCGAAGTCAGGGTATGCTCTCTTTGAAAATGGACCTTCTTATCTCACAGATCTCCTTAAAATCTACACCCCCTCTCGACAACTACGCTCCTGTGCTGACGACCGCCTTCTACGAATGACTCGCTTCAGGACTACTACTGGTGAAAGATCTTTCTCTTTTCAAGCTCCAGCGACGTGGAACAGACTGCCAGACTCTCTCAGACATTCAGATTCTATCCTTTCTTTCAAGTCTAAACTTAAAACCCATCTATTTTCTCATAATTAGTCAATGCTTGGGAGGGGGGGGGGGGAGGGGGGGGGGGGGGGGGGCAACCTAACTCATAGCCGTCTGGGCCTTTTCAAATGTAGTGTATGTGTATGTTCTCCATTACATGTATTTGTTGCATGACTGAACGTTATAGGATTAAGTGTTTGCAGTGATACTTGAAAAATAAGTGAAAGTCACACTCGTAGGATAAGGATTTTTTTTGCTATTGTAGTAATAGTATTTGTAGCTGGGTGTAAGGTGTACTATTGTATATGAGAAAGGTGAATGTAGTATGACTTTGTAAAGCGCTTAGATAAATTCGTTTGATTAAGCGCTATATAAGAAACCATTATTATTATTATTATTTATTATTATGTTGAACTTGTCAGGTGTAGTGTATCCCCCCCCCCCCCCCCCCCCACTTCTTCTCCGCATAATTAATGAAGGAGTGTGCCACCTGTAGTGAGTGGTCTTTTGTTCGCTGCGCGCGCGCACACACACACACACACACACACACACGCGCGCGCGCGCGCGCGCGCGCAGACAGACAGACAGACAGACAGACACACGCCCACACACACACACATGGGCCCATGCCCACACATCATACACACACGTGTGCATTCACTACACACGCATTAAAAAAACAAACAAAAAAAACATGCTAGGTAGGCACTCAAGGTCTGACCAGCGCGTTGGGCTAATGCGTAGGTCAGACATCCGCTGAGTCGTAGCCACGTGACCCTCTTCTTCAATTGTCTCATCTTACTTGTTCATTCATTTATCCACCAGCTTCAAATCATGCGTAGTGTGGTCTCAAAACTTAGCGGATGTGGTGTAGTGTATATGGACTAGTCCGCACGCAGTGACGCCTCCTTGATGAAACTGAAACTGAAACTCGCTGCCCAGAGTATTGTCCCTTTCATCGCTGCCCAGAGTATTGTCCCTTTTTATATCTAGCCATGGTTTCTTCTTCTTTCGTTGAGTGTCCACCTTCATCGAGCTGAAGATTCTGACACCACAAACGGAGGTTTCCGGACGTAACAGTTAGTTTTTAAATGCTGCCTGCAGTTTAAAGGGGGGGGGGGGGGGGGGGGGGGGGGGGGGGGGGGGGGGGGGGGGGGGGGGTGGCTGGGGCCACCCACAATTTTCAGGCCTCTAGGGGGCGTGGAGGGAGGGGGGGGGGGGGGGGGCGTAAGTAGGCCTTACTCTGAAGTAGGTGGGACGGACTACGGTGAGGAAGAGGGATGAGGATGGGGAGGGGGGGGGGGGGGGGGGAGGAGGAGAGGGTGCAGGAAAGGGGAGAGGAGGGGGAGGAGGTTGAGAAGGGCGGCGAAAGACGGTGAGAGTTTCTTTTTTTGTTTTGATTTTTTGCACTTTTTCTCAAAGATCAGCCATGCTGAAATGTATGTGCAAAGAAATATATGCGGCATTGGACTTTCAAACTAATGTTAAGTTTTAGATATATAGGACGTCTTTTTTATTTTTATTATTTTTTTTTTTTTTTTTACCGACAAGACATATTTTTGTTTCACATAAAATTAGTCCATTGCATACAAGAACATAGGTTTCTGGATTCTGCATTCGACATTAGAAAAGTAGTTAGACTCAGAATCAAAAACTTACTTTGAGAAGATTATTCGACAGCGTCGCCCTGTCTTCATCAGCTCACTGTTGCTGTTTGTGGCAGCGAGGCCTGGTGGGGCGACTGTTGTGTGGGGGTGAACGGTTGTCATAATCTACTGGGCTATGAACCCAGAAGTTCAGCTCATCTTTCATTATCCATTCCACAACACACACACACACCACCACCCACCAACAGCCTGCCGGCTTTTCTATTCTGTGTCAGGCCACACGAAAGTTTCCTTAGTGTCCGGAGTGCACTGGCGCCCGAAGTCGTCATCTTCTCCGATGCTTTATCAGTACTGCAGGCATGTGTGTGTGTGTGTGTGGTGTGTGTGTGAGCGCTTGTGTGTGCATGTGTGCGCGCCCGTGTGCGCGCCCGTGTGTGTGTGTGTGTGTGTGTGTGTGTGTAATTGGTGTTTGTGTGAGCTCACAAACGTACCTGCATATATATATATATAATATTATTATGTATGTATATGTGTGTGTCTTTGTATGTGGTCGTGTACGCATGTGCGTGTGTGTATGCATTTGTGTATTCATGTGTATGAAGAAGAAGAAGAAGAAGGAGCAGGAGGAGGAGGAGGAGGAAGAAGAGGAGGAAGAAGAAGACGAAGAAGTAGAAGTAGAAGAAGAAGAAGAAGAAGAGAGAAGAAGAAGAAGAAGAAGGAGAGGAGGAGGAGGAGGAGGAGGAGGAGAAAGAAGAAGAAGAAGACATAGAAAGAAGAAGAGGAGGAGGAGGAGGAGGAGGAAGAGGAGGAGATGAAGAAGGCCGGAGTGCAACATCCATTTACAGAGTAGGGTTATCGCCCTTGACACCGATCCGGGGGAGGGGGGGGGGGGGGGGTAGCGGGGGATGGATTCTGACAGGGAGGCGTAAAGAAGGCTGTGTTGATGACATGCTTATTTCTCTGATACTACACTGTACTACATTACACTACACGTGCACTACACTACACTTAACTACACTACACTACACTTAACTACACCACACTTCACTTAACTACACTACATCACATTACGCTACGCTACACTACACAACACAACACTACATTACACTTAATTACACTATATTGCACTGCACCACAGTACACCATATTACTCTACACTACATTACACTACACTATACTGCACTGCACTGCACTGCACTACGCCACACTACACTACACTACACTACACTACACTACACTACACTACACTACACTACACTACACTACGCTACACTACACTACACTACACTACGCCACACAACACTACACTACGCTACAGAACGCCACACTACACTATACTACACTCCACTCCACTCCACTACGCCACATTACACTGCACTACACTACACTACACTACACTACACTACACTACAGCACACTACGCTACACTACAGCACACTACACTACACTACACTATACCACACAACGCTACACTACACTACGCTACACCTACACTAACACTACACTACACTACACTACACTACACTACACTACACTACACTACACTCAAGGCAGGTACACATGGAGGCACAACCAAGTGCTCAAAGAGATTGTACAAGCAGTCTGGGCTAGTACCAACACCCACAAAAGGGAGAATCAGGACTCCAAAAGCACCCGCAACATTCTTCACGCAGGAGGTAGCAAATCATGGCCAAGAACAACAGTGCCACTCGGAACATGCAGGCAGAGTCTGCTGGACGGGGCAGATGACTGGGAGTGCACTGCAGACCTCCCAGAATGGAAGAGTCACCCCAGAGATCATCAGCAAGAGTGGCATGAGACCAGACATAGTAGTCCACTCTCAGTCAACCAAGCAGCTGATCATGATCGAGCTCACGGTGCCATATGAGAACAGAATGGAGGCAGCTCAAATCTACAAGACTGAAGAGTATGCTGATCTGGCAAACAGCCTGAGGAGAGAAGGCTATCAGGTCAAAGTCCTCACTGC
>JAFLJL010014563.1:0-32500 GCA_018398815.1 Conus ventricosus | reverse complement strand
CCTTCAGGGAACTCGATCCCTTCGTGTTGCTCCTGCAACATTACTGCACCTTTCCCACCACCAGATGCATTCTGTCCGCAACATAAATGGTTGGACATATCTGGTAGCTGCAAGATGGGACCGGGAACCCTAGTCTTTCCACTCCGTCCTGCAGTGCTTGTCTGCAGCGTACAATGACCACTCGGGGGGACCACTGCCGGTTTCCTGCCTTGACTAATCCACTGAGATGACTCGTTAATTGCTGCGAAATTTGTGGAACAAACTCCTATAGAAACCAATAAAACCATGAGAATCCTGATCTTCTGTTTTGGTCTTTCGGTCTCTCTGAATTCATCATCTTCTCCACTTTTCCCTTTCTGGCTGCTTTGTGTCGCTTTCCGACAACAATTACTAGGATACTCCAGGCTTGGATAAACCAACTGGACACTTTGTTGTGCTGGCTGTGAGGATTGGCTTGTCTCAACATCTCTAAAACTGCTCACTAGATGCCTATATGCTCCTCATGTCTCGGATGCTATCAGAATGTTCATCCATGAAAATTCACATACGCCTTCCATTCCCGTATGAACTTCCTCATCAGCCGGAGAAGACTGCAGGTGCGTTGGACCATTCCCAAAAGGGAGTACTCGCCACTGGTATTGCCCCATGGAGATGGGAGAATGCTGTGACTTCTTTGAGTCATCTTCAGGGCTATTTGCCCAGTAACCCTTGCTCAGATCTATCTGGTGTGCATATACCGGGGCTCTTGCGTGATGGCGATTGAGCGAACAGGTCTTCCATGTTTTGGTATGACCTCTGCATCGACCTTGGTGACACGTTCAGAGTCTATAGTCGACCAGAATCGATGCTCACCTGACTTTTTCCTCACTAAGTCGACGGGTGCATATCGATGATTTGGACGGTTCAATCACCCCAAGGTCCAACATCTTTTCTACCTCCTCCTCGATTCACTTGCCTTGGTGGGCATATGGGATCGGGTAGCTTTCACATGTACGGGTTTTCTGTGGATGTTAACTCCACCGTACATGTCTCTCGGGGGGGAGTTGTCCTGCTGGTTTATCAGTCAGGGACGCTATATATGTATCTAGGAGCCCCCTAACTTCCTCCTGTCTCCTACTGGTCTAGCCTTCATCAGTTGATGACACTTCCCTGTATTGACTTTCTCCTGGAAACTCAGGCAACCAAAATCTCCCCTTCTTAGAATTGTCACGGAAAAAGAAAGAAACAAACCCACTTGGGGAGTGCCAGCCAATTTGTCTGGACATAAGTCCTAACGCAGACAGCTTGGCGCCTCGTAGACCGGGCCCTGGTTCGGGATCCGGCCCAATTTAGGCTTCGTGGAGAGGCTTGCAGAGACGGTATACGATCCACCCAGGACTGACTAAGCCGTTGTGACCGACGCCTCGATGATCTAGCGAGACGAAGTCGTAGACGCCGGGTCAGGATCATCTTGCCACTTTGTGGAACCAGCGTCATGTTACTCAGACGTCGTGGCGCCTACACTGACTCAGCTAGCCACTTTACACTGACCAGTGTCCACGACTTAAGCACACGGGCCAGTCAAGGAGGAAAGGGGGGAAGGTTAGAGTGTGCGTGGGGGGGTGTGGATGAAATCTGGGCTTATTCAATTAAATGACCAATTGACCACCACAGAGTCGTAAGGTGTGTAGGCGTGACTGTATGATTTGAACATCAATGGAATTAAGAGGGGGATAACTTCGGGTCGTCTGGGCGGTAAAAATACTGCCATGGTACTCGCCTTTTCGGCATGAGATCCGGAACGAATAAGAAAGATGTGCTGAGAGATGAGAACGGAGAGAACGAGGGGGAGAACGAACAGAGAGAGGAGAGAGGAGAGAGAGGTTCTGAGTGGAGCTACGCTGGGGCGGAGAGAAGGGCAGAGAGAGAGAGAGATGAGGGAGGGAGAAGGAGAACAAGTTGAGAGATTAGCATGAGATAGTCTGCAGAGGAAGGACTGAGGAGAGATGTGGAGAGAGAGAGAGTTGCTAATTAATGAAGAAGAAAAGAAAGAAAAGAAAAAAGAAAAGAAAAGCAACCATGTCCATTTGATAAGAGCAGACTAGAAGAGAGAGAGAGAGAGTGCAATGCGTTAATGCAGGAAGAAAGAAGGAGAACAGATCGATGTTGATAGTCACTGTTCTATCCTAACGGGGGTTCGACCTCATACTGGCAGCGCCCCTTTCGCAGCAGACCATGACCAACGCAACAGTCCAGCCTGACCAGGCGCCATCAGACCAACACCAGTGCCAGCAGTTGTGTCGTGTTGTGAAAGTGACAGTGAAAAGAAAAAGAAAAGAAAAGAAAAGACAGTGATTCGTGAATAGTTAAGATCACCTGGCCAGGTAAAGTAGAAATCTATTTATACCCGGGTTAGTTTTAATGATGTTTTTAGAGAAATGATTTTGGAAGTTCAGGAAAGAGAGAATGTTTTTTTAATTTGATTCCATATGCATTGATGTTTCGTTTATGAAAACATGTGTAGTAAATGTTATGATTTACTGTGGTTTTGATGTGACGAATGCATGAATATATGAATGAGATTGTAGCAAGCCTAGTGAGTGTGTTTGGGCTGTGCGCTATAGTCTTCCTCCACTGAACATTACACCGAGGTGACAATTATCGGCGAGACCTGCCAGGATATTCTGGCCATTTATTATAATTGTTCAACTTCTCAGAGAGGAAGCTGGGTGGGATTCAAGTATTTGTAATCCTAAGACAAGGGTTGTTTTACTGTATGTTCCCAAGATAGTTAAAGACTAGGCCTTGGGCATTGCTTCACATAGTTAATACTAGGCTTGGCATTCAGCCCCCAGAAGTATTTATTTCGCACAGATTGCTAATAATTCCGTCTCTCATGGTTGGGTCAGGCGCTGGGCTGTCTTTATAAAAACTAACTACGTTGTCACAAGCTAATATCATCATTCATAGGGATGGTGCTATTACGTCACTCGTGTCGGTAACACCTGTTTGGCTGTCGTAGTTATATAATCTTGTTCAAAAAAAAAAAAGATTTTTTTTTTTTAAAATGGCGGAAAGGAAGAGAAAAGACCACCCCTATTGAACAAAACTTGGAGGGGTCGCTTCGTGATTTAGGTTACTCGGAGATGAGTTTGCGAGCATTCGTTGAAAACCAGCAAAAAGATGGAAAGGATTAGCGTGAAGAAAGAGCCATGTTGCCGTTGAGATAGCATTAGCAGAGCTGGAAGGGACTAAAAGCTAGCGCAACGCAGGAAACAGAGAGAATAAGGCACAAGCGCAGGAAACAGAAAGATTAAGGGATTCAGGCTACTGATAAATCAGGCTTTGGGATGAAAACACCGCAAGATTAAAGGTTCAATTAGAGTTGGAGAAAGTGAGAATGCAAAGGGAGACCACCGAGGATGGGAGTTCAGTTTCCAGTTGACTCTGTGCCGCCGCTATGCTCCCCGACCCAAGTTGCCAATATTTTCTGAAGGATCCGATTCGATTGATGCATACATCTGTCGTTTCGAAAACGTTTGCGTCAGTCGGGGTTGGCCCCAGAAGACCGTGGGACAGGCATTTTGTCGGCTTTACTGACGGGTAAGCATTGCAGATTTTCATGCGTTACCAGCAGAACAACAGTCTGATTTCGGTGTGTGAAGGAGGCTTTAATGAAGGGGATTGACCTCACAGAGGAGGGTCAGGAGAAATTTCGTTCAGCTAACACTACAAGCTGGTGAACGTACACTCAGTTTGGTGCACCGTCTAGATCACTATTTGAGAATGGTTAGAGTTGAGTGGTACGAGAAGGAGTTAGCTGAATGAAAGGAGCTACGTTTGAAAGAACAGATTTTGTCAGGTTGCCGGGGCCCCTGTGTTACCATACATTTGAAAGATGAGACAGCCAGAGTCAGCAGGGGAGGTTGTTGAAGTTCGCAGAGGTGTATAGAGAGGCACGTTTGGGCTACGGTGCAGGAGTACCAGGGGTGCTAGGCACAGGTGAGAAAGAGTGAAGGAGACAGGGAAGAGTTTTTTTGCAAGTTGCAAACCCAGTGGTGGGCAGAAAGGAAGGGCAAAGGGACATTACGGTGTTTCATTTGTCGCAAGAATGGGACATGTGGCGAGGGATTGTCGCATGAGGTTCAGAATGGCAGCAAGCCGTGCAAGAGGTGGATAGGGTCGTCAGGGGAAAACGACCCTGCAGTGGAATCCAAAGGGGATTCTCAGTCTGAAGTGGGTGGATAGTGCAGCCTATGGCTAGCACTGGACAGCTGTCAGTGTCCAGGGATGGAGGGCATAGGCTGAGTGTTCGTTACCAGTGAAGAAGAAGGAGTGGCTTTGGACAGCAGAGGGTTGAAAGTGTTACGAGGGACACTGGTTGTTCATGCGGTTTGTGTACGAACACGCTGGTCGATTAAAGGGATTTGACAGGGCAAATCCAGACCGGTACTCTAATCGATGGCACTGTGAGGGAGTTTCCAGTTGCTAGGATAGAAGTACGTACCCCTTACTCTCAGGCGAGTTGTCTGCGTTGGTGATGGAGGAAACCCCTTCACGATTTGTTCCATTTGGAATTATTTCAGGGTGCAAGGGATCCAGGGGGATCCTGAGTTGTTGATCTGCCACAGGGGCAGCAGTTCAGACACGGATGCAAGAAGGAAGGAAAAGGTTGTTAAACCGTTAGTTGTTCCGGAAGGAAGTCGGGGCATAGATGTGTCGCCTGATGAGTTTAGGGCAGCAGGAACAAGACCCTTCGCTCGGCGAAGTATTGGGACGTTGGCTAGAGGTGGAGGGAGAAACAGGAGGTTAGAGGGAGGTGAGACAGAATTTCGTGTGAAGGCGGGCTGGTTGTACCGAGTGTTCACCAAGGGGAAGACAGGTAAGGTGACCACTCAGTTAGAGGTTCCAGGCAGGTTATCGTGCACTGTCAATTGGTCAGGTGGGTTCACGAGTCGCTCTGGCGGGTCATCTCGGCCACCAGCAAAACAGCTGACCGAATCTTTGATGACTTTCATTGGCAGGAGCAATGGCCAGACATAAGCGATTCTGCATTGTCATGTGACTTGTGTCAAAGGTCAGCACAAGAGGGGTGAGAGGAAGGCGCCTCTTAATCAGCCTCCTTTAATTGACACACCATACAGGTGGGTGGCCTGGTTGACCTGTGCCCAATGCGCCTGTTACAAAGGTGGGCCAGGTATGTGTTGACTTGTGGATACGCGACAGATACCCAGAAGCGGTTTTTGCCATTGAAAGGCGTCAGATACGCAAAGGTCGCTGAAGGGCTGGTAGACATCTTTTCTCGCGTGGGTGTGGCCAGCACAAATCTCAGTGACAGGGGGGTCACAGTTCACCTCAGGCGTGATGAAGGAGGTCAACAGGTGCTAAGGGATCACACAGCTGATCACTACCCCATACCATCCACAATGAAATGCTTGGTGGAAAGATTCAACGGTGTGTGAAGGGCATCTTAAAAGAAGCTCTGTGAGTAAAGGCAGCAGATTGGGACCGCTACATTCCAGCAAGGCTCTGGTTTGCTACAGGGAAGGCCCCTCAGGAAAGCACAGGCTTTTTGCATTTGAGAGCTGCTGTTGAGGCGGACAGTTTCGGTGGAGACCGAGGTGCATTTCAAAAGCGTGGTCCGGAGAACAGGAGTCCGAAGAATGTCACAAAACCTCCATATCCAGTATGTGGTATAGAATTACGGCAATAGGTCGAGGAGACATGTAAGGTCGCAAGGGAGAGTTTGCAGGAGGCTAGGGTCGTCCAGAAGAAGCAGTATGACAGGGAAAGGTGAGGAGGGGGGGAAAGCATTCCTCCAGGTGGGAGATCAATTTGTTACTGCTTCCCACGGATCCACAACAAAGCTGTGATGCATTGAAGGGAGACCATTCACATCATTGAAAAGGTAGATCAGGACTACCGAATCGATGTGAATGGGAAATCAAAACTTTTCCATGCAAATTTACTCCTCAAATATATTCAGCGTTTGAGATAGAGATTCAGCACATAGGCGCAGCAAGCAATCATTGATGGAGTGTGAGGGAGAGACCCAGCAAGAAGAAGGGAGAGAATTTTGTTGACCTGGTTTCAGGGGAAGAGTCATACAGGGGATGTGTCACTGTTATGAAGGGTAGACAGTGGAGACAGGAGGAAGTTAGGGGGCTCCTGAACAGTATAGGCGTCCCTGACTGATAAACCAGGCAGGACAACTCTAGAGAATGTACGGGGGAAGTTGAATCACAGAATCCGTAATGTGAAAGCCTGCCCGATTCCCATATGCAAAGCAAGTGATCGAGGAGGAGGTAGAAAAAGATGTTGGACCTTGGGGTGATTGAACCGTCCAAAAATCATCATATAGTGCACCCGTCTTCTAGTGAGGAAAAAGTTGGTGAGCATCGATTCTGTGTAGATATAGACGTCTGACAGTGTCACCCAAGTCGATGCAGAGGTATACCGAACATGGAAGGGACCTGTTCGCTCAGATCGCCACAAGCAAGAGCCACGTATTTCACAGGATGATTGAGCAAGGGTTACTGGCAAATTGCCCTGAGTGAGGACTCAAAAGGAAAGTCACAGCATTCTCCCTCCTACGGGGCTGCTTATACCAGGGGCGAGTTACTTCCTTTTTGGGATGGTCAAACGCACCTGCAGTCTTCTCTCGGATGAAGAGGAAGCTATTGACGGGATTGGAAGGCGGTGTGGAATTTCATGGATGACATTCTGATAGAACCGAGACATGGGTATGGAGCATATGAGGCAGCTAGGAGCATTTTTTGAGAGGTTGCGGAAGGCCAATCCTCACAGCAGACCAACAAAGTGCCAGGTTGGTTTTTTCCAAGCTGGATGTTTCCTAGGTTTTTTTTGGTTCGGAGGCGATCACAAAGCAGCCGGAAAGAGGAAAGGTGGAGAAGATGATGATTCAGAGGAGACAAAAGACCAAAAACAGAAGTAGAAGTGGCTAGGTTTTTATTGGGTTCTATAGGGAGGTTTGTCCCAACTTTGCACTGCAAATTCAGAGTCCTCTCAGTGATTTGGTCAAGGCAGGGATACGGGCGCAGTGGTCGAATGAAAAAAAAAAACGGTCAGAACGCTGCAGAGCAAGCACGCTGGAGTCGGTTTTGGAAAGACTTAGGTTCCCGCCCATCTTGAAGCTACCCAGATATGTCCAAACCTATTTTTTTGTTGCGGACAGATGCATCAGGTGGTGGGATAGGTGCAGTATTGTTGAGGAGCATGAAGAGTTCGAGTTTTCCTGTCGGAGATATGCTAGCAGGAAGGAGTTGACAAAGTGTGAAGAAACGGGGTACGCAACGTGGAAGAAGGAGTGTTTAGCTGTGTGTGGGCGTGCAGAAGTTCCACAAATACTTGTTTGGGGGAAAGAGTTCGTGATAGGAGACAGAATCTCAACCACTCAAATTCCTGCAGGAGGAAACAGCTGAAAAACAGTGGGTTTCTGCGTGGGAAATGGCCACTGCAGCCTACAGGTATGGTTTGCAGTACATTCCGGTCGAACAGAATGTCGGAGCTGACTATTTAAGCCGTGTAGTCTAGCAAGCTGAACTCAGGGAAGTCAGTCATATCCGGGGTGGCTTTTGTTGATAATATGTGTTGATTAATGTTATGTTGATTGTTATGGGTTCAATCCCAGTTGGCTATGGTTATATTTTTTGTGTGAGATTTTGTTATGTGAATGTGTTAGGCTTGGAGCATAACAGTCGCTTGTGTAGTGATGCATCATTTGCAAGAAGTTGAGGATGGAGATTCCCTCAGTGAAGTTGTCATGGATCGTGATCATACTATAATTGTGCTTTTCATAAGAATTGTGATAGAGAAGTTATGGCAAATCGCAGGTAGGGGAATGGCTTAAGTGCGCACAGAGGTCGTTATAAATGAGTTGAAATAACGCAAGAGGCACGTCAGTGATACTAAAAAAATAAAAATAACCTCATTGGAGTGGTATTCATAATGGTATATTTTATAATTTATAAACCGTTGGTTGTAAAGTATTTTCAAACTTTGCGCGTTGTTGTAGCTGTGTGTCAGCAGCAAATTCGGTTGTTTCTTTTTTGTACCGTTGTTTTTTGAGACAATGCGGAGCATGGTCTTTTTGCAAGGGGGAAATTGTCACGGACAAAAGAAAGAAACAACCCAACTTTGGGCGAGTCGCCAGCCACTTTGTTCCTGGACATAAGTCAAACGCCAGAATCTTGGCGCACGGTAGACCGGGGCCATGGTTCGATTCGGCCAATTAAGCTTAGTGGAGAGGCCTTCGCAGAGACGGTACGATCCACAGACTGACTAAGCCGTTTTGACCGACGCCTCGTATGTCTAGCGTGACGAGTCGTAAGCGCCCGGGCTCAGGTTCATCTAGCCACTTTGTGGAACCTGCGTCATTGTTACTCAGACGTCGTGGCGGCCTCCCAGACTCAGCTAGCCACTTTACACTGACCAGTGTCCACGATTAAGCCCCACGGCGCCAGTCAAGTAGGAAAAGGGGGGGAAGGTAGAGTGTGGTGGGGGGTGAAAATCTGGCTCTAATCAATTAATGTCCAATTTGACCACCACAGAGGAGTAAAGGTGTGTAGGCGTGACTGTTTGATTTGAACATCACAACTGGAATTAGAGGGGGGATAATTCGGGTGTCAGGGCGGGTAAAATACTGACCAATGGTACTCGCCCTTTTCGGACAGATCGGAACGAAATTAGGAAAGATGTGAGAGAGAGAGAACGGGAGAAACGAGGGGGGAGAACGAACAGGAGAGAGAGATGAGAGAGAGGTTCTGAGTGGAGCTCTGCAGGAGAGAAGGCAGAGAGAGAGAGAGGGTGAGATGAGGGGAGGAGAGAAGGAAACCAAGTGAGAGATTAGCATGAGATAGTCTGCAGGGGGGGGGAGGAAGGACTGAGGAGAGATGTGGAGAGAAAGAGAGTTGTCTAATAATGAAGAAGAAAAGAAAGAATGAATAAAAAAAGAAAAGGGAAAGCAACCATGTCCCATTGATAAGAGCAGACTAGAAGAAGAGAGAGAGGAGTGCAATGTGTTAATGCGGAAGAAAGAAAGGAAGAACCAGATCGATGTTGATAGTCACTGTTCTATCCATCACTTGGGTGTCGACCTATTACTTGGCCAGCGCCACTTCATCAGCAGTCCAGCCTGGACGGTGCCAGCGCCAGTCCAGCTGGAACCGGTGCAATCAGACCAACACCAGCGCCTGCAGCTGTGTCGTTGTTGTGAAAGTGAACAGTTGAAAAAGAAAAAAGAAAAGAAGAAGAGAAAGTGATCGTGAAAATAGTTTAGATCACCTGGGCCAGGTATTGTAGAAATCTAATTTTATACCCGGGTTAGTTAATGATGTTTTAGTTAAATGATGATTTTGTGAAGTTCAGGAAGGAGAATGTTTTATTTCATTTTGATATCCATATGCTTGTTGTTTCGTATCTATGAACATGTGTAGTAAGTTATAGATTTACTAGTGGTTTGATTGGACGAATGCATGATATATGGAATAATGAGATTGTAAGCAAGCTGTGAGTGTGTTTGGGCTGTGCGCCTAGTCCTTCCTCACTGACATTACACCGGCGGTTGACAGGTCTCCTTCACCCTCCATCCGATGATTGCTGCTGCGCCTATGTGCTGGGTCTCACGCTGAATTGTATTTGCGGAGCAAATTTGCATGGAAAAGTTTTGATTTCCCATTCACATCGATTCGGTAGTCCTGATCTACCTTTTCAATGATGGTGAATGGTCCCTTCCAATGCATCAGCAGCTTGTTGTGATCCGTGGGAAGCAGTAACAGGACTTGATCTCCCACCTTGAGGAATTGTTTCCCTCACCTTCCTGCCATACTGCTTCTTCTGGACGACCCTAGCCTCCTGCAAACTCTCCCTTGCGACCTTACATGTCTCCTCGAGCCTATTGCGTAGGTCCACCACATACTGATAAGTGGTTTTGACCTCTTCCGACTCCTGTTCTCCGGACCACAGCTCTTTGAGAATGCACACTGGTCCCCGAACTGTCCGCCCATACAGCAGCTCAAATGGCGAAAAAGCCTGTGCTTTCCTGAGGGGCTTCCCTGTAGGCAAACAGTGCCGCTGGAATGTAGCGGTCCCAATCTGCTGGCCTTTCCTCACAGAGCTTCTTAAGATGCCCTTCAGCACACCGTTGAATCTTTCCACCAAGCCATTGCATTGTGGATGGTATGGGGTAGTGAGCAGCTGTGTGATCCCTAGCAGCCTGTTGACCTCCCTCATCACGCCTGAGGTGAACTGTGACCCCTGTCACTGAGAATTTGTGCTGGCACACCCACGCCGAGAGAAGATGTCTACCAGCCCTTCAGCGACCTGTTGCGTATCTACGCCTTTCAATGCAACTGCTTCTGGGTATCTGGGCGCGTAGTCCACGAGCGTCAGCACATACCTGTGCCCGCCTTTGGGAAAAGGGCGCGATTGGGCCAATCAGCTCAACAGCCACTCTCCTGAACGGTTGTGTCAATTAAAGGGGATGTTTAAGAGGAGCCTTCCTCTTCACCCCCCTTGTGGCTGACCTTTGACACACGTCACATGACATGCAGAAACGCTTGATGTCTGCCATTGCTCCTGGCCAATGAAAGTCATCAAAGATTCGGTCAGCTGTTTTGCTGGTGCCGAGATGACCGCCATGAGCGACTCGTGACCCCCTGACATGACAGTGTCACGATAACCTGCTGGTACCTCTAACTGAGTGGTCACCTTACCTGTCTTCCCCTTGGTGAACACTCGGTACAACAGCCCGCCTTTCACACGAAATTCTGTCTCACCTCCTCTAACCTCCTGTTTCTCTCCACCTCTTGCCAACTCCCAAGACTTCACGAGTGAAGGGTCTTGTTCCTGCGCTGCCCTAAACTCATCAGGCGACACATCTATGCCTGACTTCCTTGCTGGAACACTAAGGGGTTTATAACCTTTTCCTCCTTCTTCTCCGGTTTGAACTGCTCCCCCCCTGTACAGTAAACAACCAGGTCCCCTGATCCCTTGCCCCCCGGAAAATTTTTCCGATGATCAAACCCAAAAAGGGGTTTCTCCCATCCCAACGCAGACAACTCGCCTGGAAAAAGGGTACGTATTTCAATCTTAGCAACTGGAAACCCCCCTCACAGGCCCTCGATTAGAGTAAAAGGTCGGGTTTGCCCTTCAAATCCCCTTTCCCTCGACGAGCGTTTTTGGACTACCCCCCCGCATGAAAACCATTTCTCGTAACCCTTTTACCCTCTCTGGCCAATCCACCCTTCTCCACGGAAAAAGAACCACTCCTAGTGCCCCCATCCCTGAACGCTGCTGTCCAGTGCTACCATAGGCTCACTCCACCCTCTCAATCGGGTCCCTGTTGGTTCCACTGCAGGGCGTTTCCCTGACGACCCTTATCCACCTCTTGCAAGCTGCTGCCTTTTGGGAAACCCATCGACACCCCCCCACAGTCCCTTTTTTTTGACAAAGAAACCCAATGTCCCTTTTTCCCTTTTTTTTTAAATGGGGGCCCCCCCCCTTGGGTTTGGCAGACTTTGCAGAAAACTCCCCCCGGGCTCCCACCTTCTCACCGTGCCGCACCTTTTTCTCCTGCACCCCTTGTGCCCAAAAACGGCCTCTCTATACACCTCTGCGAACTTTCAACAACTCCCCTTTCGTCTCTGGCTGTCCTCTTTCAAAGTATATTAACCGGGCCCGGGAAAACCGAAAAAATCAGTTCCTTCTAACTAGCCCTTTCAATTCAGCGAAAATCCTTTTTTGTACCACTCAACCAACCATTTATCAAAATATGACTAAACTGCACCAAACGAGTGTACCTCCCTGCTTGTAATTTAGTGAACGAAATTTCTTCCTGAACCCCTCCTCGGAGGTCAAATCCTTTTATCAAGATTCCCTTCACACCCCCGAAAACAACTGTTGTTCTGCTGGCAAAGCAGTGAAAAATTTTAAGCCTTACCCCTCAGTAACGCCGACAAAATGACGCCCACTCTTTGG
Organism: Conus ventricosus; assembly: GCA_018398815.1. Lineage (NCBI taxonomy): Eukaryota > Metazoa > Mollusca > Gastropoda > Neogastropoda > Conidae > Conus > Conus ventricosus. Next base: position 20,524 of record JAFLJL010014563.1, on the reverse strand, counting down.
GGCCAACCCCGACTGGCGCAAACGTTCGAAACACTGATGTATGCAACAATCGAACGGGTTCCTTCCGAGAATTTTGGCAACTTGGGTCGGGTGGCATAGCTGCGCACAGAGTCACTGAAAGTGAACTACCATCATCGGTGGTCTCCCCTTGTATTCTCACTTTCTCTAACTCTAATTGAACCTTTAGTCTTTCTGTTTCCTGCGTTTCCCTAGCTTTAATCCATTCTGTTATCCTGCACTTCCCTTATTCTTTTCTGTCTCCTGCGCTTCCCATATTCTTTCTGTTTCCTGCTTCATTCTTTGTTTCCTGCGCTGCGCTAGCTTTAGTCCTTTCCTGCTCTGCTATTTCTACTGCAACATGGCGTCTTTCTGCACGTTTCATCTCTTTCCATCTTTTGTTGTTTTCAACGAATGCACGCAACTCATCTCCTGAGTAACCTAGATCACGAGCGACGCTCACAAGTTGTTCAATAGGGGTGTTCTTTTTCTTCCGCCATTATATCTCTTTCTTTTTTTTTTTCTTTTTTTTTTTGGAACAAGATTTTACTACTACGACAGCCAACTGGTGGTTACCGACACGAGTGACGTAATAGCACAATCCTATGAATGAGATATTAGCTTGGGACAACGTAATTAGTTTTTATAAAGACGCCCAGCGCCTGACCCAACTATGAGCGCGAATTATAGGCAATCTGTGCGAAATAAGTACTCTGGGCTGAAATGCCCAAGCCTATATTAAAACTAACTTGGAAGCAATGCCAAGCCTAGTATTTAACTATCTTGGGAACATACAGTAGACAAACCCCTGTCTTAGGATTACAATACTTGAATCCCACCCAGCTTCCACTCTGAGAAGTTGAACAATATAATAAATGGGCCAGAATATCCTGGCAGGCTCGCCAATAAATTTGCAACCTCGGGTGAGTCGATGGAGGAAGGACTAGCGCACAGCCCAAACACACTCACAGCTTGCTTACGATCTCATTCATATATCATGCATTCGTCACATCAAACCACTAGTAAAGTCTATAACTTTACTACACATGTTCATGGAACGAAACATCAATGCATATGGAATCAAACAAAATAAAACATTCTCTCTTTCCTGAACTCACAAAATCATTTATCTAAAACATCATTAACTAACCCGGGTAATAAACAGATTTCTACTTTACCTGCCAGGTGATCTTAACTATTCACGAATCACTGTCTTTTCTTTTCTTTCTTTTTTCTTTTCACTGTCACTTTCACAACACGACACAACTGCTGGCACTGGTGTTGGTCTGCTTGCACCGGTCAAACTGGACTGCTGGCAACCGGTCAGGCTGGACTGCGGCGTGGGTCTGTGGACTGCTTGACGAAGTGACGCTGCCAGTATGAGTCGAACCCCCGGTTAAGATAGAACATGGACTATCAACATCGATCTGTTCTCCTTTCTTTCTTCCTGCATTAACGCATTGCACTCTCCTCTCTCTCTCTCTTCTAGTCTGCTCTTATCAAATGGACAATGGTTGCTTTTCTTTTCTTTTTTTTTCTTCTTTTCTTTCTTTTCCTCTTCATTAGTTAGCAACTCTCTCTTTCCACATCTCTCTTGGTCCTCCTCTGCAGACTATCTCCTGCTAATCTCTCAACTTGGTTCTCTTCTCTCCTCCCCTCATCTCTCTGCTTTTCTCTCCTCAGAGATTACACTCAGACCTCCTCTCTCTCTGTCCTCTCTGTTCGTTCTCCCCTCGTTCTCCCGTTCTCCTCTCACTCTCACATCCTTCTTATTCCGTTCCGATCTGTCCAAAAAGGGCGAGTACCATTGGTCCGTATTTTTACCCCTGATACCCGAAGTTATCTCCCTCTAATTCCATTGATATTCAAATCATGACAGTCACGCCTACACGCCTTACTCTCTGTGGTGGTCAATTGGTCATTTAATTGATTAGCTAGATTTCACCCCCCCCCACCACGCACTACCTTCCCCCCTTCCTACTTAACTGGCGCCGTGGGGCTTAAGTCGTGGGCACTGGTCACTCTAAATTGGCTAGATGAGTCTGGCCCAGGCACTGAGATCGGTCCGGGCAGACATCGAGGCGTCGGTCAAAGCTGCTTAGTCCGTCTAGCCGGGACAGACCGTCTTTGTGGAGCCTCTCCCCCTATGCTTAATTGGCTGGATCCGAACCATGGGCCGTCTATGTGGCGCCAGAATGTTTGAGTTGGAGCTTATGTCCGAACAAATTGGCTGGGGGACTCCACGAGTTGGTTGTTTCATTTTTGTCCGTGACACAGTGGTCTGTACAACATACACTAGTCACAATAGTGTTCTGTACAAGATACTCCACAATGTTCTGTGCAGTATTCCTATAGCCCATGCACTGTTTCTATACAACGTTCTTCTAGAGCCACTACGATGTTTTTTACAACTTCTTCCCTGCAATATCTCCAGTGTTCTGTTCTTTCCCATAGCCTGTATGATGTTCTGTACAGGGCCCTACCCACAGGTTCTATAACGCTCTGTACATCCTCCTTCTCGTAGTCTCTGCAGTGTTCTATAGCACTACATTATCTCTCCTATAGTTTTCTGCAGTGTTCTATGGCACTACATTATCTGTCCTATAGTCTCTGCAGTGTTCTGTATACTACATTATCTCTCCTATAGTCTTTGCAGTGTTCTGTAGCACTTTATTATCTCTCCTATAGTCTCTACAGTGTTCTGTAGTACATTATCTCTCCTGTAGTCTCTACAGTGTTCTATAGCACGACATTATCTCTCCTATAGTCTCTGCAGTGTTCTATAGCACTACATTAATCCTCTCCTATAGTCTCTGCAGTGCTCTGTAGTACTACATTATCTGTCCTATAGTCTCTGCAGTGTTCTGTAGTACATCATCTCTCCTATAGTCTCTGCAGTGTTCTGTAGTACATTATCTCTCCTATAGTCTCTGCAGTGTTCTGTAGCACTACATGATCTTTCCTATAGTCCCTACAGTGTTCTGTAGCACTACATTATCTTTTTCCCATAGTCCTCTGCAGTGTTCTGTAGCACTACATTATCTCTCCTATAGTCTCTGCAGTGTTCTGTAGTACATTATCTCTCCTATAGTCTCTGCAGTGTTCTGTAGTACATTATCTTTCCTATAGTCTCTGCAGTGTTCTGTAGTACTACATTATCTCTCCTATAGTCTCTGCAGTGTTCTGTATACTACATTTTCTTTCCTATAGTCTCTGCAGTGTTCTGTACTACATTATCTATCCTATAGTCTCTGCAGTGTTCTGTAGCACTACATCATCTCTCCTATAGTCTTTGCAGTGTTCTGTAGTACTACATTATCTCTCCTATAGTCTCTGCAGTTTTCTGTAGTACATTATCTCTCCTATAGTCTCTGCATGTTCTGTAGTACATTATCTCTCCTATAGTCTCTGCAGTGTTTTTGTAGCACTACATTATCTCTCCTATAGTCTCTGCAGTGTTCTGTATACTACATTATCTCTCCTATAGTCTCTGCAGTGTTCTGTAGCACTACATTATCTCTCCTATAGTCTCTGCAGTGTTCTGTAGCACTACATTATCTCTCCTATAGTCTCTGCAGTGTTCTGTATACTACATTATCTCTCCTATAGTCTCTGCAGTGTTCTGTAGTACATTATCTCTTCTATAGTCTCTGTAGTGTTCTGCAGTACATTATCTCTCCTATAGTCTCTGCAGTGTTCTGTAGCACTGCATTATCTTTCCTATAGTCTCTGCAGTGTTCTGTAGCACTGCATTATCTCTCCTATAGTCTCTGTAGTGTTCTGTACTACATTATCTCTCCTATAGTCTCTGCAGTGTTCTGTAGTACTACATTATCTCTCCTATAGTCTCTGCAGTGTTTTGTGGTACATTATCTCTCCTATAGTCTCTGCAGTGTTCTGTAGCACTGCATTATCTTTCCTATAGTCTCTACAACACTGCCCGGCATGATACACTCTAAGGTGCTACAACACTGTTCGGTACAAAACAGCGACAGAGATCTACACAGTTTGAGTACTATTTTCAGAGAGAGAAGGTTTAGGTGTGTTATGTAACCTTGTCAATGCAGGGATTTTACAAAGTACTATGTCAAGTGGTCACAGATTCACATGTTTACAAAGTAACATGTAATGCTGTTACTTCTCTCTCTCTCTCTCTCTCTCTCTCTCTCTCTCTCTCTCTCTGTCTCTCTCTCTCTCTCTCTCTCTCTCTCTCTGCAGATGGTGTGTGTGAACGCTATCAAGTCGTGTTTTTGTCGCTCCGTGTTCTTCCTGGAATTGATGTCCATCAAAGTGAGTGATCGCAGTGATTTTTGAATGACTGATGTGTGATATAGCTTTTGCCCCGGAATGTGGACTTGTTATCACATAATCATTTAGTACGTGGGTAATCACTGGTTTGTAATTACTATGAATAATGAAGGAGTTGCCAAAACCGTAAAAAAGTGATCACGCTATATTTGGGGCCTGCTGTAAGGCCAATTGGGTCAGCGGTTTTCCGCACGTGCAATACGTTATTAACTTTAACTCTTCGCCCTTTTTCTTTCTTCTTTTAACAGGCAATTCAGGTAGGGCGACCATAGGCGCCTAAAAAGAAGTTAAGTTTTTCGTGTTATATTCTACAGCGTATTGTATCTTACAGAATGTGAAGTGTAATTTAGTAGCCACGGTCCGGTGCCTATGCGTACATGCTTTGGTGTTGCTGTCAGCTGACATGGGCGGAAATGTGTGTGACAAAATGTAAACAATGGAACAGGCACCTGCGGTCAAGACAATAAACTTCAACCAACTTTTGACCCACTACAAAAAACGTTTTCCCTGTTCGGTTAGGGAATTGTCAGTGTGGAGGAATCGTTGTTTTTATCGGTATTCGGGAAAATTTCAGAGGATTCAATCAAAATAGAACTTCAGACTTCGATTATGAGACGAAGCTCTGTCACTTCCTTTATGGATTAGTTATCCCTCCCTACCTGCCTTAGTAAATCGGTGGTTCGGTTCTACGTGAATGGCTCGAAGAAATCACATTTTCCCTTTCTATTCACCAGACAAGGCACAGGCACCTTACTGTGTCAGGGATCTGACTGTGGGCAGTGGGACCAGGAAGAGTGCCGGGTGCTCACAAAACTTGGTGACTGAGTTTCTGTCAGACTGAGATGTACAGCATCTGCTGTCTGAACTGATCGTCTTCCTATCAGCTTTGTTCAAGAGGAGTTTGCCATCAATCCGCCCTCAGCACCTGTACAAGACAACACACAGTTGACAGTCCTTTGTGCCCCGTCCCCAGGTCCTGTGATTGCTGCCATAGTGAAGTAAGTGATGACCGATCAAATAGGGAAAGGGATGTGTCTGGTTTCAGTATGCACATGTCTTCAGAAGAGATGACATGGCACTGTAGCTAGCTCCCATGTTGGACGCTCAGCCTGCACAGGTCACACCCACTGGGACTGAAGGGGGTCAGTCCGTGTCAAAGGCATCCACATGACACGGCAAGTGGCAAAGTATTGTTCACGCAAGAAGCGTAGTAAACGTCAAGACACGCACGCGTGCCCGAAAAGACTGTTTGACAGAGCCACCAGCGACAAACTTCAGGTGTTGGAGGACAAATCAGGACACACGGCCGTTTGAACTTCTGAATATCAGAACAAACTTATTTCCATCTAGACGAATGAAAATAGCGGTTAAAAATGAAATTAAGCATTACATCAGTCAAAAAATAAAAAACCTGCTAAAATCAAGGGGTCATTTTCAGAAATGCTTCAACAGCTTAGAAAGCCAGTTGAATATATCTGTAAGGAGAATCTTTCATTAAAGACAAAATTTAGGAACTTCCAATCTCAGATAAAAATCTCAGATGGAAAAGGTTTCGTACTACCACCACTTCCATCAGTATGACACAGAAGGACATCAAGCTAGCGGAAGAAAACCTCTTTCCTGACATCCGCGACCCTCAACTCTAAGTGATGAGGAACACCCACGGACATTGCACACAGTCCTGAAATTTTCTACAAACAATACATCCCTCCAGGACATCCTTGAAGCAAAATAGCCCTGTTACACCAAACACCATCGACACCTGTCTCTACTCACAATTCCTTTCAGGTCTTAGGCGAGGACAGTGATGACACATTCAACAGAAATGTGCCCCAAAACGATTCCAGTGTATTGAGGGTAACACAGTTTACTGGCAAAACCTTCACCTTCAATCAGTCACTCAGGACAGTCTCCAGTGCAAATTTACGTGATATAAAGATTCCTGGGTATTTTTCTTCGGTCCTCATAGGTGACTCTGTCCTGAGGTAAAACGATCCAAGACGTATTGGCAGTGAAAAAGACAGGGTATTCAAACTGTGTGTTCCCGGGATGACAATGAAGGATTTGATGCAGTGGCTAGGCACAATGCGGACAAACTCACCCACATCCAGCATGTGTTTGTTCATGTAGGAGTCAACGACTGCCCGCTGGCCCGTGCCGTGACACGTGGACAGAACTGATCAATCTCTGCAAGATTCCTTCCTTCAGCTGTCATCACCTTTAGCTCCATCGCCCAGCACGAGGACGTCCCCTTTTTTAAAACAACCGATCTTTCCCCCAACAGAACCCTGCGTACAGCCTGCTTGCTGTGAAATCAACTTGATAAACAATCTGATAAAATTTTTATTACTAAGAATGGTGCCCAAGACTTGCATATTACAAAGATCCTGTTCACCCTAGTCTTAAAGGTACTGCAAAACTAGCCACCAATTTTATGCAGTTTTGCCGACATGGTGAAGGTGGCCTTTCGTCACAGCTGACAGCCCGAAAGTGATGGGCAAATGGAGCAGCGGCCAGGTGCTTTTGATAGCACCCAGCACGGCGGCAGGGTAAAACCATGCCCTGAGTTTGGTCAGTGTTCAGGACGTGGTGGCTATGCAGCTGGCGCCCCCTCCATCTCTTCCATGACCACTCCCCCATGCTGCCGTCCCAGAGACGGGGAGGATGGCCCGGGAACCCAGGCTCCACCAGGCTCAACCTTGAGGACGCGTCTCCGTTCGACGTGTTCCGCAGCAACAGCGTTACGACGCCGTCGGGGCCCTTTCAGCCCCCCTCAACAGAGAGCCTGGTCCCTCACAACAGCGTTACACACCACTGAGGCCTATCAGCCTCCCTTCAACAGGGGGCCTGTTTCTTTCACAGCAGCTGTATACCGACGGGGGGCGAGGCCTTTCACGTTCGATCTCCAGTGGCCTCAGGACAACAGGACTGCCCCAGTACATGAAGCCAGCCCTGCTCCCTACCCCCTATTCCCCAACCAGTCCCAGGCCTCACTCCAAGGACCCGGGTTGTCCCCCGTTTCATACCCACCTCCACTTCTTCAGAATCCCCTTCTAGCCACAGAGGGCCACTGGAAGACTATCCCACCAAGCTGCCACCGAAGCTTCCAGAACCCAGTGGCAACTGTGCCCACCCCTACCGCCTATTGTGCTGGAGGTACGTCCCAGCAGACTGGAGAGTACGCCCTCCAACTGCCTGAACATGGCGTCACAGCTCTAAACCCAGTCCAGACTACAGTAGTTTTCATATGCACACCCTGATTATATGATTGTCAAAATGAGAATGGGTGGAAACTGTGTTGTTTGTGGTGTAGTTGTGTGTGTGTGTGGGTGGGGGGTGGGGGTGGGGTGCATGCATGGGGCCCAAACTCGCGCATGCGCACATGCGCGCACGTGTTTTTGTATGTATTTGAGAAAAAGTGGGGGGGGTTGAACGAGCGGGGACGGGGTGAGCGGGAGCGGGAAGGGGAGGGCGAGAGAATGAAGGAGGAAGAATGGTGTTTCATCAAATTTTTAAATAAAGAGAATTGTAGTAACCATGGGGAATTCATCAACAAGTCGGATACTTCCTTGTTTCCATTGTATGATTTGTATTAACAAAAATGATTCAAATGTCACCGAGTTAAAAACATGTTCATCGATATTTTAAAACAGTTAAGGATGTTCATGTAGCTATGAGAGAGAGAGAGAGAGAGAGAGAGAGGAGATAGAGAGAGAGAGAGAGAGAGAAAAGAGAAAAAGAGAGAGAGGGAGGAGCATGTGTGATGGTATGTGAGTGCGTATGTGTATGCGTGGATGTACACGTAAGTGTTAGCGCTCGCGGGAACGCGCGCAGCCACGTGAGCGAGGTTAAATGATGTTGATACCGGACCCTGGTAATCGGAATGGAAAAGTGAACTCTATTTCTGTTTCTGGTGGACGGCGTTTATATTTCGTCCCCGGATTGCTGTTTCCCGTTATTTCTTGCTGAGTTTTGCCACATATGTTGTAGCTATAAAATAATCTTTCTTGATTTGTTACGGCAGCTGATCTTTTTCTGCTTTTGTTGTTGTTGTTGTTGTCGCTAAATTTGCTTACAAACAGGTGTTCCTGCTGTTTGACTATTATTCTACTTGTTTATTTGCAGTGTTGTGTAATCCGTAGTTGTTTTTTTTTGTAAATCATTTTCATCTATAATGAATGAAGGGTTTTGTCTAAATTCGGGTTGAAAATAGGTTTATTTAAACGTGTGTCATCTTTTAAAAACAAAATTTCTGACGTGTCCAACATTTTATCCAATTCCAATAACTGTTTCCATTTTTTTTGTTTTTCAAAATCTCGACTTCCAAATAAAGTCCCGGGAAATAATTTAGTTTCAATCCAAGGTTATAATACTATAAGAAGAGATCCAAAGACAAAGCTTGAAACAGGTTTAGGACCTATATTCACAACTCAATTAATTATAAACAGATCAACAGTATGGATAAATAAAAACATAGAATGCATATGGAAAAGAAATCTATGCGAAGGGTACTAAACCGATTTTGCTAGGTGCTTATATAGAAATCCTAACGAACGCATTGAATGGTTCGATCGTTTCGAACATATGATGGAAGATGCCTCAATGCCGTTCGTCTGAGATTATAGTTTAGGAGATTTAACATTGATCTACTTAAACCACATGATAAATGGAAACGGATTTATGAATTACAGAATTTGACACAGCTTATTTAACACACGACAAGAAAAAATCTAATCCCCGAAACGCTAATTGATCACATATACGCAACAAACCCATCTAATAATTATAGAAACATCAGTGCCTATAAACGGTCTCAGTGATCACTTTCCAATTTGTTAACAGGTCCAAAAAGGGTGTTAAAATTCCATAAAAGTCACAAATGTATATCTTTTCGAAGCTATAGAAAATTCGATACTAACAATTTCTTGTCCGATTTGTGTAACGCAAATTTTTCTGAGGTATATCAGCACAATGACCCTGATGGAGCACTGGGTGCTTGGTATGACTATTCATCTCTGTCTTTAATAAACACATGCCATCGGTAAAATAACGGTCAAACCAAGGGTAAGCCACCGTGGTATAATGAAAACATCCCATAAGGCCATTAATTTACGAGATACTCTATTGCAAACAAAAGGTAAAGATGAAATTTTAAAAAGCAAAGAAATAAGGTAACCCATAGAAAAGAGCGCCAAAAAGAAATATTTCCCGTGATCTTATTCCGTAAAGAAGATTCAAAATCGATCGGAAAGCTATTAAATGGCTCTCCGGTAAAACCTTGTCAATCTAGCGCTCCTTCTGAGAGAACCTTGTCTGTGAACTCTTAAATGATCACTTCACAACTGTTGCAGAAAAGACGATCAAGCTGACTGTTCAAAAGACAATGACCTATTTGAGCTAAAAGCGTAACTGTGTATCGAAAAAAATAAAATCTAAATCTTCAAAACGAGTTTATTGGTGTACATGATGTTTATAAGGAATTGTGTTCATTAAATCAGTCCAGTTCTCGAGGTTTAGATGATTTAGATGGAAAATTTTGAAAATTGCTGCCCGAAAAAAACAGAGCATCTTACATACATTTACAATCCCTTTCCATTGATAAAGGTAGTTATCCAGAACCCTTCAAAGATGCTAAAGTTTTTTCCCTTTTTAAATCTGGTGATCCCACTGATCCTTCTAACTACAGACCATCTCTATCCTATCTACTATCTAAACCCCTTGAAAAACACAACAATGTAACATCCCTAAACATTTCATGAAATACAAATTTTTTACATTCTAATCAAGCGGATTTAGAGAAAATCATTCTTGGCACACCTTGCTCACTAATATAGTTGAACAATGGCATTTAAACATAAACAATGATCCTTACAGGAAAAAGTTTTTGTCGACTTCGCTAAAGCATTCGACACTATAGATCACAACTATTGTAAAAAACTAACATGTATGGTTTATCCCTGAAGCTCTTAAACTCATTTCTTCATTTCTCAACTGTAGGCGACAAGTGGTATTAAAAAAATTCGCTACTTCCTTCTTATGCCAGTAAATTATGGCGTCCCCAAGGGTCAGTCCTGGGGCAATCTTATTCTCAGTTTATATAAAAGATCTTCCTTTACATAGTCTTCTCCTGTTTAGCTTTTTGCTGATGACACTGCTCTCCATAATAATGACAAAGATGCCGACTCAGTATGTATCAAATTTCAGAATGATCTCAATAAACTTGCAAAGTGGACTAATTTAACCATATGGCCCTCCATCCTCAAAACCCAAATTTATGATGACTACAACCAGACCGAAACGTCAAAATAATGAAAGCCGATTTGTTTAAAATCGTATACAAAAAAGTCGTAGAAGAAGTTAAATCACACAAATTATTAGGTCTTACCAGTTGATAATAAAACTTTCATGGTCTAATCAATATCTGATTTGTCTAAAAGGTTATCTAAAAAAAATTATTCTTGTTGAACCGAATCAAGAATTTCCTGACAACATACTAGAAAATTATATTTCTATGCATATGTACAACCAAAACATTAAAATATGCCTCTACATGCTGGGATTTGCATTAAAATTGCTTAAAACCACTAGAAAGCAAGTACAGACGCGCTAATAAGCTGATACTCTTGAAATTCTCTACAGCTAGTGATATAAAGATCTTAACATTCTTCCATTCGACCAAAACTGTGCTTTAAATAAAGCTGTCTTAGTATAAAATCATTAAAAATAGTGCGGCCACCTTATCTTCATGACAAATTTCCCAAATTTAAACAAATCGAGGCAAAAATACCTATACACCCCTCGACCACGAACTGATCTTTTCAAGTCATCCTTACTTTCTCTGGGGGTAAATATATGGAGTGGAAAAACCCTACTCATTTAAAACAGATAAATAGTTTAACAATCGTTTAAAAAAGATATTTCAAATACCTCATAGACCCATTGTAATCATGTTTCACTTAACTGTAATATTTTCCCCAAGTTTGATGTTCTTTTGACACAAAAGTTGTTGCAGCCCGGAATGGCCTTGCAGTCGGCTGGGCTATAAGCAAATGACATGATTACGTAAAATACTTATGTATACTATGTGATGCTTAGTATGGGCCAGTTGTGTGTGTGTGTGTGTGTGTGTGTGTGTGTGTGTTGTGTGTTTTGTGTGTGTGTGTGTGTGGTGTGTGTATGTGTGTGTGTGTGTGTGGTGTGTGTGTTGGTGTGTGGTGTGTGGTGTGTGTGTGTGTGTGTTTGTGTGGGGAGTGTGTGTGTGGGGTGTGTGTGTGTGTGTGTGTGTGTGTGTTGTGTGTGGTGTGAAATACGTTAAAAGGAGACTGCTAAATATTTTCTATATATATTTAAAAAAAAAAAAAGTTTTTCTTATTGTTGTGTTTAATTTTGTCAATCGATGTAATTGTTTTTTATTGTTTATTGTTATTTTGAGGGCATAGTGTAAAAAAGCTTCCAGCTTATCTATTCACCCTCATTAAAGATTTTGAGTTTCGAGTTTGAGTTTCCTCTCATATTATTATGTATTGTTGTCGGATGTATATGCATACACAGTGTAAATTAATGCAATGCTGTTTTCAAACAGGGGGCTTTACGCTATTATGAAATGTGTCACAGGCAGGGGGGGGGGGGGGGGCTTACATAATACGAATAATGCTCTCAGATGCATGTGTCTTACACGATATTATGCAATATTGTCACCAGAGAAATTTCTTACGGAGTACTATGTAATGATGTCACACCAAGGGTCTTACTCAGTAGTGTGTAATGTTGTTAACAGGGATCCTACTGCTGGACAATGTCAAGTTTACACAGATTAAAGATCCTACACAGTTTAAGATAATATTGAAAACAGACGGAGGTCTTACAGAGCATAATTAAAATGATGTTGCTACAGACAGATGTCTTACACACAAATGCAGTCTCTCAGATTGGGATCTTTTCGTAAGTTGTTACCGATAGAGGTGTTACGCAGTATTAAAGTAATGTATGGGGGGGGGGGGGGGGGGGTGGCGGAAAAAGCTCAGTGGTAGAGCGCTGGGCTCGTAATCTCGGGATCCTGGGGTTTTGCGGTTCGAAAACTCCCCCGGACCGTTTGGTACAGGGGGATTTCCCCTCGGACTTAACATGGTTCTAACTTCAATTCCCCTACGGTCCTTCGGGAAAAAGAATAAACCGAGGTTCCATGTGGTGAACGCACGCAGACATCACCCTACACAGTTAAATCCCATCACAACTTTCGAACAGAAGGCCAGATTGGGAGTTGGTATAGGATGACACGGTACACATAGCATGCGCCTTCCCCGAAAATTGGAGTATGGCTGCCTAATGAAGGGAAAAGAAAAAAAAACGGCCATACCCACAAAACTCCACTCCCTTTGTTGGGTAGATGGGGTTAATCCTTGCCTGGTCTATACAGGGGGGTGTCCGCAGGAATATCAGCCGTGTACACAGTATTATAGGGTGTTTTTAACAGGTTGGGAGTGTTATGCTGTACTGCATGGTAGTGTAAGCATTGTTTTACCCAAGACAGGTTTAAAAACCTCTTCATCTTCCGTCACGGCCACAGCGTGTTGATCGCACCAAAATACATGAGGGGCGAATAACTCAACCACCACCCTCCCCCCCCGCCCCCGTCAAAGGCCCATGATCACTATGGCTAGAGGATAGAGAGTATGTCAGTGGGATGCTCAAAACACATTATCTCATGGGCCAGAGGGTAGAGAGAATGCTGTGTAAAGCTTCACACAAAGTTATCTCATGGCCAGAGGGTAGAGAGTACGTCACAGTGTATGCCTCATACACATATCTCCTGGCCAGAGGTAGAGAGTTCGTCACAGTGTAGCCTCAAACAAATTATAATCAGGCCCGAGGGTAGGAAATATGTCTGTGTGTATGCTTCACAAAACGTTATCTCAGGCCAGAGGGCATGGGACAGTATGTCAGTAAAATGCTTCATACACATTATCTCATTGGGCCCGAGTACGTCACAGTGTGTGCTTCATACACATTATATCCATGGCAAAAGTACGTCACAGTGTGTGCTTTATACACATTATCTCATGGCGAGTTTCGTCACAGTGTATGCTTCATACACATTTATCTCATGGCCAGAGTACGTCACAGTGCATGCCTCATACACATTATCTCATGGCCAGAGGGTAGAGGGGTACGTCCACAGCCTATTTCTGTCATACACATTACCATGGCCAAAAGTACGTCACAGTGTAAAAGCTTTCATACACAATTTTTCATGGCCAGAGTACGTCACAGTGTATGCTTCATACCATTATCCCCATGGCCCGAGTACGTCACAGTGTATCCTTCATCCCCTGACTCAGCTAAGGGTATTGCACACAGAGCAGCAGTCAGCATCATTCGAAATGTATCCAAACAGTGTCCGGTTGACATGACCTTTCAATCAGCATCACTAATTACGCACATCTACCACCGTGGCGGGGATGATTTTGATCACCGGTACAGACCAGATCACTATGGTTAAAGCCAAAGGCCCCTTTCTGAAACCTGACAACAGAAAGAGAACACGTGCACTCTCTTCATCAGTTTCCCCTTTAGAAGACACTCCATCGTTTCCCAGTGCGGACAGGGCATCTGTATTCTGTTTTTTTCTTCTTCTTTTTTTTTTTTTTCCACGTACGCAGGCTGATACTACCCGCGGACACTCCCTGTATAGACAGGCAAGGATTAATCCCATCTACCCAACAAAGGGAGTAGAGTTTTGTGTGTATGACCGTTTTGTTTTTTAATCCTGCCATTAAGGCAGCCATACCCCATCTTCGGGGAAGGTGCATGCTATGTGTAACGTGTCATCCATACTAACGGCCCAAACTGGCCTTCTCTTCCGAAAGTTGGTGATGGGATTTGACGTGTGTGGAAGATGTTAGGCGTGCGTTCACACACGGAACCTCGGTTTATAGTCTCACTGGAAGGACTGTATGGGAAATGGAGTCAGAATCAATGTTACACTCCGAGGGAAAAATCCCCCTGTACCGAAACGACCCGGCGGAGATTCGAACCCGCAACCCCAGGATAGTATTCCTGTGACTGCATGGTTTTCACGAGAAGAATAAGTTACGTACTCACCCCTACGGATCCGTCCCTGACTGAGCTCACATTAACATCCCCCCCCCCCTCCCCCTTTTTTTTTATACGCGTCGATAACTCGCTACAGAAACGCAAACGCGATGTTGGCCTGCTCATTTGGAAAGAATCGAAAGAACAAGAGACACTTAATTACTGTGTTTTTCAGTAGGCGACTTTTAGATTGTCCGTGGGCGAAACAAGTAAACATTGTAGGAACATCCTAACTGGGAAGACCGCAAACAACCCAATGACTTTTCATTTTGTGGAGTAGGTCTACCTGTAGAAATAACACAAACAACAGCAACAACGAATACAAAACACATACCCTGCCTGCCACCTATAACCTCCACCGCTCCTTCGTAAGGAACGACGACAACAACAACAACAACAACACAACAACAACAACACAACAACAACAACAACACCACGACAACAACAACAACGACGACAACAACACCAACAACGACGATGACAACAACAACAACAACGACGACGACGACGACGACAACAACAACAACAACAACAACAACAACAACAACAACAACAACAACAACAACAACAACAACAACAACAACAACAACACGACGACTGACGACGACAACAACAACAACAACGACGATTCAACAACAACAACAACGACGACGACGACGACGACAACAACAACAACAACAACAACACAACAACAACAACAACAACAACAACAACGACAACAACAACAAAACAACGACAAATTTCAAAGACACTGACTGATCTCCAGAACGACGATGTGCCATGAAGTTTCCGTTCGTACAAACAACGGTGGAATCGAACTCATTCCCTACGCCATCAATACAAGCAGTGGAACCAGTAGGGTCCTTGGTGGAACTGAACGACCTAGGCCAGGTGGTATAAGAGAGTGAAATACTAATCAATGAAGTCAACAAGACTGCACGAATGGCCGAGAAAATCGTCAGTTCAACTGGTTTAGGCCTTGACATGTTTCCATTGAACATTCAATTGAACGTGTAAGCTTACTGTGAAGAAATTCCTTTTTTTACCCTTCTTACGATTTATCACTAAATACTCAAACGTAATCAACAAACTGGGGAACATTTTCGCTGAACCGACAAAACGGGAATTTTCGACCACGCTAAGCGATCACCATCTGTCCACGTCAAAAAGAATCGAACTCTTGGTTTACAAAGAAAGGGGCAAGCATAACAAACTAAAGCTATTAATAACTAGAACAGAAATATTCAACCAATTGTCATGAACAACAAAGCGAAACAGACAAAGGAATTAAGAAAAAAGATTTACAGGCTTTCGACAGAACGTGACAATTCGAGTACTTTATCCTATTAAAGGCCATTATCATTGTACAACCATTTCGTTGGAAATAGTGGAAATCCGTCGCTGTCATGCCATTTAACCATCTACAAATGTAATCGAAGAAAACAGGGCGATCCACATACCTAGCAGCTAGTTTTATTTTTTTTAAATTTATTGTTTTGCTAAGCTGAGATGTCTCAGCGCTGAAGCTTCACAACAACGTCTACAAATCGTATCTATCACCGAGAAAGCTGCCCAGCAGATTTGAACAGTATCATCCAAGCTACACCCAAACACTCGCGCGCCACACACTTGTAACCGCTACTGCTGAATCCGAGTCGACTAGACTCTCTCTCACCTGCATGTAGGTTGTTGGAAACTTCGTACAGCCCTACCTGTCTGTCAGCTAACCAGCTGACTGAATAGTTGGCAGCACACCTGCTAAACAGGCGGGAGATGGGTGAACGCGTCACTCCCCCCCCCCTCTCTTATTCTTACCCCTGGTGGTAAATCTTGGAGAGCATGTTTAGCAGTGTGAGTTCACCCTTGCTTGTGTGCATGGGCAATGTCCTGGCTGACATCAATGAGATCGTCATGGAACACAAGGTCGGGCTCCTAGTTGCACTTGTAGATTCCATCTGCCTGAATGCCAGGAATGGAGCCCCTCAGCGGATCTGGGGAAAAAATCTTTTCTTTCCATTCCCGTGCGTAGGCTGATACTCCTGTGGACACTCCCTGTATAGACAGGCAAGGATTTATCCCATCTACCCAGTGGAGTTTTGTGTGTATGACCGTTTTGTTTTTATCCCGCCATCAAGGCAGCCATACTCTAGCTTCGGGGAAGGTGCATGCTATGTGTAACGTGTCATCCATACCAACTGGCCAAACTGGCCTTCTCTTCCGAAAGTTGCTGATGGGAATTTGACGTGTGTGCAAGATGTTAGGCGTGCGTTCACACACGGAACCTCGGTTTATAATCTCATTGGAAGGCCTGTATGGGAAATGGAGTCAGAACCAATGTTAACTCCGTGGGAAAAAATCCCCCCTGTACCGAAATGGCCCGGCGGAGATTCAAGCCCGCAGCTCCAGGATTACCCAGATTACGAGCTATGTACCACTGAGCTTCCCCCTCCCCCCCTCCTCCCCCCCTCCCCCCCAAAAAAAAATCGAAGGCATGAGATGTTACCGCAAGGTATTAAGCTTCAGACACACTGATCATATCGCCAACCAACAGGTGTTTCAAACCATCATGTCGCCAATCAACAGGTGTGTCAAACCATCCTATCACCAATCAACAGGTGTGTCAAACCATCCTATCACCAATCAACAGATGTGTCAAACCATCCTATCACCAATCAACAGGTGTGTCAAACCATCCTATCACCAATCAACAGATGTGTCAAACCATCCTATCACCAATCAACAGATGTGTCAAACCATCCTATCACCAATCAACAGGTGCGCCAAACCCTCAGGCAGCACATTGGACCATAGGAAGACCCACTGACATCAGTTCAGAGAACGAAACTGGCCTTGGGTGGCAGTTCAACGACATCCAGTGAACTTGAGGGATCAGAAGACGGAGCAGAAGACAGAAGAAAGAGAGAGTGAGAGAGAGAAAAATAAAGAAAACGATGGAATGTGAAACTTGCGGAAGAGACAGGGAAAAACATCTGCAGAGACCCTTGGCAACAACCGACAGAAGAGAAGGCTATAGGTGAACTGGTCCTCATTTTCATGCCTTACGGAATTGAGAGAAGAAGAAGAAGAAGAAGAGGAGGAAGAAGAAGAAGAAGAAGAAGAAGAAGAAGAAGAAGAAGAAGAAGAAAGAAGAAGAAGGAGGAGGGAGGAGGAGGAGGAGAAGAAGAAGAAGAAGAAGAAGAAGAAGAAGAAGAAGGAGGAGGAGGAGGAGGAGGAAGGAGGAGGAGGAGCAGAAGAAGAAGAAGAAGAAGAAGAAGAAGGAGAAGAAGAAGAATAAGAAGAAGAGAAGAAGACGAAGAAGAAGAAGAAGAAGAAGAAGAAGAATGTTGACGACGTGTCACACTTTTCAGACTAGGCCGGTACAGGGAGTGTGTCCTTGGAGAGAAAAGGTGGGGGGGGGGGGGGGGGGGGGGGGGGAGGGGGGAGGGGCCCTCCCTCCTCATAGTGACGTTCACTCACGTTTGGCCCCCCCCCCCTTTCCCCCCCCCACCCCCCCTCCCGGGAAAATCCGTCAGAAGAGGGCGGGAAAGAGTTTAGAAACAGTGTTCCAGCACGGTGCTCCCCCACCTGCCTTTTGACTTTTTCCCGGGCTGATTCAGCGGCAGTGTCTCCTCCGAGGGGAAATTACCGATGCTGATAAATAACTCCCCCTTGAAAGACCCCCGGGGGCTGGGACATCAACGAAAGATAGCCTGTGTGTAGCGTGAAAGGGGGGGAAAGGGGGGGGGGGGGGGGGGGGGGGGGGGGGGGGGAGGGGGGGGGGGGGGGGGAAAGAGTAGCGGGGAAATTATGTAGGGGTAAATTAAGAAAAGATTTAAAAAAATAAAAAAATGATGATAATAAAATTTTTTACACAATTTTTTTTAAAAAATTGTTCGCACCCTTTTTTTTGAACTTTTTTTTTCTTTTTCAAAAGACAGGTTCCATGTCAAACTGACACCAGTCTCCGTGATTCCAGTGATGGTTTTTTTTTTAAACACACCCAGGACATTGGAGGAGAGAATCTTACCAGTTCTACTGACACCGGGCTTTAACGGTGTGTATAATGCCTTGATTTCGGTTCCATAGTATCTGTTTGCTTGCTTGATTTTACCGGTACGTTTTTGCCCAAAAGAGCCACACACAAAAAAAAGAAGAAAAGAAAAGTCATAGACTGTCAAGACTTCATTTTGATAGAATTTTCCACGATTTATATCAGAGCACTGACGCAGTATGAGCATGTGGTCAGCTTCGTTGTAACCCGAAGTAGGAGACCAAACGGCTTTCAGTTCATCAGAAAGGACAAAGTTGTGGATAATTAAATTTCGTCATTTTGTCGTTGAGATGATAGAGTACTTTGACACGACTCGGTAAAAGGGATATTAATTTTTTTTTTTAATAATACATATTCGGTATCATTGCTTCACCCATCCCTCCTGCTGTCTGTCCTGTCTGTCTGTCCCAAACACACTAAACACACAGACACACAGACACATACAGACACACACACACACACACAAAACACACACACGCCTCCTCTCTCTCTCTCTCTCTCTCTCTCTCTCTCCTCTTCCTCTCTCTCTCTCTCTCCACACACACACACAACACCACACACACACACACACACACAACACACACACACACACACACACAACACACAGAGCATGAGTTTTCTGTAAAAAAACAGAACTGCGTGAAACAGAAAAAAACTGAAGAGGAATCTGATCTCTAAAACAAAAGAGAAAGAAAAACTTCCCCTGACCTTTCCCGATCTTCGCCATCTAAGACACATTTCAAATTTATCCACCAGGGGTCAAATTGAAGGAGGGTACAGGCCACAGCTTTGGCCCGGTGAAGCAGCAAATCGGGAACCGATTGACGCCGAAATTTGCCCCAAACCACCAAAAACGAATCAGCAGACACCTCTGGTCCCCAGGTCAGCTAGTTATAGAGGGTTTGTATCAGGACCTTCGCCGCTAGAAGTCCTTTAATTATGATTAGCCGTTTTTGTCCATGTCTCAACACAGAAAAAAAAGATGAAAGAAAAAATTTAAAAAGCATTGGATGACGAAATATGAGGGGGAACAATACGACAAAGACGATGATGATGATTTTACGGAATACAATTTACAGTACTAAGGAAGTGAAGTGGACGTAATTCGAAGAGTTAAGCAATCGGTTAATCAACCGATCAATGAACTTATCTTTCAAACCCCTGGAATGGATAAGCAGCAAAGGAATAAACGGAGGAAAACAATTCATCATTATGAATATGGTAATGACTCAGCAAAAATTTCTTTTCGTTCTTTCTTTCGTTTTGAAAGCAAATGTGTGTTGTGTGTGTGTGTGTGTTGTGTGTGTGTGTGTGTGGTGTGTGTGTGTGTGTGTGTTGTGTGTGTGTGTGTGTGTGTGTGTGAGCGAGTGTGTGTGTGTGTGTGTGTGTGGCGAGTGTGTGTGTTGTGTGTGTGTGTGTGTGTGTGTGTGTGTGGGGGTGTGTGGGGTGTGTGTGTGTGTCAAAGTCAAAGTCAAAATTTTTATTTTCAGATGGAACATTGAATAAGCAATAAATTTGCTTTTTTACATCAAACCATCCATAAAAAAAAAAAAATATTTTATATATAAAATATACATACACACCATACACATACATATATATATTTTATATATATATATATATATATATAATAAAAATATATATAATATATATAAAAATATATATATATATATATAAATACACACACATATAATACATATTTCACACATATAAAATAAAATATACATACACATACACATATATAGATAAAACGACGAAAAAATCACAGAAATTTATGAAAATCAAAGACAATGAAGAATAGAAACCAGAGAAGAAATGGATGGGGGGGGGGGGGGGGAGGTAGGAGTGTAGAAATGAGAAGGGAAAATCCAGAAAGTAACGAAAGAAAAGAGAGAGAGAGAGAGAGAGAGAGAGAGGGGAGAGAGGAAAAGAGAGAGAGAGAGAGAGAGAGAGAGAGATTGGTTATGTAATATTACATTTTCTTCAAAAAGGCAGGTATGTATTTTTAAAAATATTTCGACCTGACAATCCTTCTTTGAGGCACACACACCAGCGCGAATGCATGTTTCAAAAAGG
>JAFLJL010014561.1:42630-52630 GCA_018398815.1 Conus ventricosus | reverse complement strand
ATTGACAATGTCAGAGACTCTGGAGTTTCAGGCTCTCCCCCCCCTCCACCCCCCCCGCCCACCCACTCCCTGATTAACGAAGTTACACCGTCTGCAATGTGCGCCAACATGTCAATTCCGAAAGGTTAAAGGGGGAAGCGTGCGTATGAATAGTGCTTATATGGGGGAGGGGTAGAACAGGGAGGGTAAGTTTGCCAAGAACTAACAGAGGTCACTTGTATCGGATGGCACAGCCTTTTAGACTTGAATCAGTAGACAAATACTACATAGACTAACATTAATGTGGGGGGGGGTGGGGGGGGGTGACCAAGCGCAGGCCAACAACTGAACTGTTTCATAAATATGACTTGGCAAAGATTTGGACTTAAGGAGGGGGAGAGGGGGGGGGGGGGGAGTTTGAAGATGGAGAAACTGGGAACATGAAATAGAAGAAAATATATGACAGATATGAAAACTCTTCACTAGCTGCATAAGGGAACCATCGCAATCCTTTTTGAAGGCAGATATATTGTTGGGTGGAGGAGGAAATACTTGTCCCCATCCACGGGTATTAGGCCACGTCTGATGGAATGGGGGAAGAAAAGGAGGGGTGGGGGTGGTGACAATGACCCCCTCCCCCCACCCCCACCTTCCTTCCCCTCTCCCCCCCCCCAACCCCTACAGTTACAGTCAAAATGTTCTGTCACAATGTTGTCAGAACACACCCTGACTATAGCCAATCTATTGTCAGGATTATAAACATTAGTTTGTACTTATATTTAATACATAAAGATAAAGTATTATTGATGCGTTTGACGCCAATCATCTCCCATACTTTCCTGCCTTGTCTCTCTCCTCCATCAGTCAGTCTCAGCTTGTCATGCAGTCTCGCATTCGGCCGGACAGTAAGTTGGCTGATTGGACCCAGTGACGTCATCGGGTCTATGGGGCGAGGGAGGGATCACGGGCGGGGGGAGAGGGGGAGACAGAGGCTGGTTCTTTAACGGTTGGAGGGAGGGAGGGAGGGTGGGGAGGGATATGGAGAGATGGTGGAGGCTGATTCATTCCTGACGGCCCAGGGACGAAGGGAGGGAAAGGTGGATCCTCCATTGCAATTAGGGGCTGTGGTTATGTGGCGGTCTATGAGGTCTTGGGTTTCATTTCCAGCTGGTCGATTGACATCATTGTGTAATACGTGTGGTGTGGGTGGGTGTGTGTGTGTGTGTGTGTGGTGTGTGTGTGTGTGTGTGTGTGTGTGCGTGCGTGCGTGCGTGTGTGCGTGCGTGCGTGTGGTGTGTGTGTGTGTTGTGTGGTGTGTGTTGTGTGAGTGTGTGTGTGTGTGTGTGTGTGTGCGTGTGCGTGTATGTGGTGCTTGAGTGCATGGGTGCGTGCGTGTGTGTGGTGTGTGTGTGTGTGTGTGTGTGTGTGTGTGTGTGTGTGTGTGTGTGTTGTGCGCGCGCGCGTGTGTCTGTCTGTCTGTCTTGTGTGTGTGTGTGTGTGTGTGTGTGTGTGTGTGTGTGTGTGTGTGTGTGTGTGTGTGTGTGTGTGTGCGTGCGTGCGTGCGTGCGTTGTGCGCGAGCGCGTGCGTGTGTGTGTGTGTGTGTGTGTGTGTGTGTGTGTGTGTGTGTGTGTGTGTGTGTGTGTGTGTGTGAGTGCACGCACGCGCGCGTGCGTGCGCGCGCGCGTGCGCATTTAGGTTTGTGTATTTCTCTCTCGTTCCTTTTCAACACCTGTGCTGTTACTGGGTATTAAACACCCCCACAATCCTCCACCTCACTTCTCTCCCCCCCCCCCCCCCGCCCCCTCCCCCCCCCCCCCCCCCCCCCAACCCCTCCCTGGTTCGTCTTCATAGAATGTTTTCAACTGCAAATGATTGCTCTGGCCTTTTGGGCCTTCTGAATCTGAATCTGAATCGGTACTTGACAAAACTCTTAGAGGCTCGTCAAGGGGGGTTTTGGTTTGCGGAACACCGGCGCCCGATGCTATGCGGTTGCGGATGGTTGCTCTTGACTTGCCCTCAGGCGAGGCGATTCAGTCTCTCTTGATGTGGGAAAAAGGAGTTGGCGAACTGCCTCGTGCTTGTGTTGTTGATACGGAAATTCTGTGAGTTTGACCTTCTGTGCGTTTTGTGTTTTGTTGGTGTCAGGTATTCCGATGGGTCAATGGCTACCAGGCCTTTGGTCCCCTTGAAGAGTGGTATTAGGGTGCCCCTCTTCTGCGTTCCTCCAGGTCAGACCGACCTTGAAGGAGGACACGGGGACTGTGTGGCTGTGGGAAAGATCCCCAAAACTCTGGCACTTTCCGACCCCCCCTCCCTCCCCCACCCCACCCCCACCCCCCACCCCCATTACCCACCTCTCTCTAGAAAAAGAAAAAAAGAAATAAAATGAAATAATAATAATTAAAAAAAAGACCTTCCTCCGACGAACGTGTGTGTGTGTTGTGTGGGGTGTGTGTGTGTGTGTGCGTGCGTGCGTGCGTGCGTGCGTGCGTGCGTGCGTGCGTGTGTGTGGGGTGTGTGTTGTGTGTGGTTGTGTGTGTGTGTGTGTGTGTGTGTGTGTGTGTTGTGTGTGTTTTGTGCGCGCGCGGTGCGTGCGTGTGTGTGTGTGCGTGTGCGTGTGGGGTGTGTGCGTGCGTGTGCTTGCGTGCGTGCGAAACACACACACACACACACACACACCACACACCAACACACACCACACACACACACACCCCACACACACACACTCGTGCCCTGCTCTTGTGAGACCCTTTTCAAATTCACATCAAAAGGACCAAAAACCCAAAATAACAACTGTTTACTGACGACAGAATAAATGATTTCATCCATCAATCAACACACGGAAATCGGGGCTGTTTTGCCTGCGGAGATATGGCGGCCTTTTAACCATGCTGATGTCTTCTGGTCTTTTAAAAAAATCTAAGAGTTTTGCAGTGTTTTTAAACAGACTTAGATTTTCCGGCCTTCCAAACAGGCTTTACCAGACTTTTAAAGAGACTAAAAAACATGCCGGCCTTTTGACTAAGCTAATGACTTCTGGTCTTTTAAATTAAAACAAGCTAAGACTTTTGCCAGTGTTTTAAACAGGCTAAGATATACCGGCCTTCTGAAAAAGGCTGAGAATTGACCCGACTTTTAAAAAACAGGCTGGAAAATACTGACCTTTTGGCAGGTTTAATACAGTGGCCTTTTGAAAGAGGCTGAGATTCGCTGGCCCTTTTAAAACCTGAGATATACCCGTTTTTGTTTTTTTGTTTTTTTTTTGTTCTGGTTTTTTTTTTTTAACAGGCTGAGATGTGTTTGGCTTTTGACCGCAGAGGTACGGCAAACCCCTTGGAAGGCGTGGTATGCCGACCTTAAAGGCCCAAAATTTATTTTCCCCCCCCAAACACAAAACCCAAAAAAAAAAAAAAAAAAAAAAAAGAGGGGGGCCCCGGCCGCACCCAGAGACCGCCCCCCAAAAGGGAAAAAAAAAAAACCCCCGGCCAAAAACCCAAAAACCCACCCCAAAACGATAAACCCCACACAAAAACCCCCCCGTAAAAACCCCAAAAACCCCCAACCCCAAACCAGCCGGAAGGAGCCCAGACGAAAAAACCCCAAAACCACCCCCACCGGGGGTTTTTTTTCCCTTCTCTTTCCCACCCCCTTTTTTCCCCCCCTTTTTTTTTTTCCCAAAAACCCCCCCCCCCACCCCCCCCCCCCCCCAAAAAAACCAAACAAAAACCAACCGAACCCGAGAAAACCCCACCAAATTTTTAAAAAACACCTTTGAAAAAAAATCGGCCTACACGGGGGTTTCCGCTTTTCCCCCAAATTTTTAAAACCTCAAAAATGGAATACAACAAAAAATTTTTTTTAAAAATTTTTTAAAAAAAAATTGGAAGTCTTCAAAATTTTAAAAATGTCTTTTTAAAAATTTTTAAAATAAAAAAAAGGGAGTAATTTCCCCCTTTTTTGGGGAAAAATTTCAACTGAATCTTTTTAATTTCATGGAAAATATTTTTCCCGGCAAAAATTTCCCAAAAACCTGTTTTTAAAACCCGGTTTGGTGGGTTTTCCTTTTCGTGTCCCCCCCCCCCCCCCCCCCCCCCCCCTTTTTTCCAAACCCCCAAAACACCAAACCCCCCCTTTTCCCCCCCCCCCCCCCCCCCCCCCCCCCCCCCCCCCCCCCCCCCCCCCCAAAAACCCCCCCCCCCCCCCCCCCCCCCCCCCCCCCCCCCCCCCCCTCCCCCCCCCCCCCCCCCCCCCCCCCAAACATTGGGCCCCCCCCGGCCAACTGCAAAAAAAACGGTTTAAGAACTTTAGGGGCCCAAGAAAAATTTCCCCAGCTCCCTTTGCAACCAAACTCGGGTCTCGCCCCCGGGCCCAACAGACAACCCCCCCCCCCTCCCCGTCCCCCCTTTTTAAATTTCAACAAGAAAACCCCAAAAAATTTTTCCAATTTTTAAACCCCTCTCGATGGCTCCAAAACGGTAAAAAACCGGGCCCTTTTCCCCCACCAGAGTTTCCACTTTCCCCTTTCCCTTTTCCCCCCCCCCCCCCCCCCCCCCGCCCCTTGCGTAAAATCTGGTGCGGGGAAAAGGTGGTTTAATTTAAGTTGGTGTTGAAGGTTTGGGGGGGGGGTTTTGGATTAAAAAAAAAACCCCCACTCATAAAAAAAAAGGTGTTTAAAAAAAGGGCAAGGACAACCCACTGAAGGCGGTTAGAGGGGGGTTTTGGGGGGGGTTGTGGGGGTTGGGGGGGGGTTTTGGGGGGGGGGCGGGGGAAAAAACAACCAAAACCCCACAAAAACAAAAAAAAACCCCCCCCCCCGTGGGTTGCAAATTTTTTTTGGGCCCAAAGGGAAGGGGGGGGGGGGGGGGAGGGGGGGGCTGTTTTGGGTTTTGTGGGGATGTTTCTTGCGTATTGGTCAGTGAGGCCCCCGGGGGCCGGGGTGGGGGTTTGGGGTTGGGGGGTTGGTTTGTTTTTTGGGGTTTTGGGGTTGTGTGGTGTGTTTTGGGTGTGGTGTGTGTATGTGTTTTTGGTGTTTTGGGGGTGTGGTGTGTGGTATGTGTGTGTTTTTTGTGTTTGTGTTTTTGGGATGGGTGGTGGGGGGTTGTTTTTTGGTGGGGTTTTTAACGTTGTGCGGTGGTGGGGGTGGTGTGGGGGTGGGGGGGTGGGGGTGGGTTTTGGGAGGAGAGGGGGAGGAGAGAGAGAGGAGGAGGGGGGGGTTTTGGGAGGAGGGAGGGAGGGGGGTGGCACCCCCCCCCCGGCCAAAATCGAGTTGGGCCACGTTGATTGGGGTATTTGTCCTACATCGATTTTCGGGGGGCCCAATTCCCTTTCCCTACCAAAACCAGCGCGATCACTCCTTTCCCCAGCCCCCGACCATAATACGGGGGCCCAATCCCGGGTTGTCACCACAACAAACAAAAAAAAAAAAAAAAAAAGGGGGGAACAACCCCAAAAAGGGGGGTAACTCAGTCCGGTTTGAAAACAAGGACATCCATGAAAGCAGTGATAAACAATGTCTTTCTATAACTTAATTTAGTGTAAACATTGTGCCTTTTGCGCACAAAAAACTAAGGCTGTGGGAGGTGCCAGCTATTCCCGGTTTAAAATTTGATGCAGTCGTTTTTCAAAGAAAGTAAAAAGCTTACAAATATGAAAAAAGAATGTCAATAAAAAAGAAAAGAAACAAACAAAACGGTTAATGGAAATTTCCAGATTGGGAAAGAACGCGCTTTGGCAAAGAACGCGCCCCTTTGCAAAGAACGTTGCCTTTGGGAAAGAATGCTGCCTTAGCAAAAACGTTGCCCTTGGGAAAGAACCTGCCTTAGCAAAGAACGTTGCCTTGGGAAAGAACCTGCCTTGAAAGAACGGCTTTTGGGAAAGAACGCTGCCTTAGCAAAGAAAATTTTCCCTTGGCAAAGAAAGCTGCCTAGGCAAAACCCGCTACCTTCAAAAAAAAACGCTTTTCCTTTAATTTTTTTTTTTTAAAAAACGCCTTTGGGAAAAAAACTTGCCCCTTGGCAAAGAACTTTGCCGGCAAGAACGTTGCCTTGGCAAAAAAACGTTGCAGAGTCAGAGCCTGTTAAAAATATTTTAAAAATATATAAATATATATATATATAATATAATATATATATATTAAATATATAAATATATTTTTATATCGGCACGAAAAAAGTAAAAAAGGTTCCTCTCCTAGCATATCCCAAACTTTCCAACAAATTTGTCGAAATCAGTTCACGGTTTTTGGTTTGGGGCCCGGGGCCCGGGAACAAACAGGCAAAAACAAACAAACCCAAATACACCGATCGGGGTAGAAAGGCAAAACTTTTATTGGAGGGAAAAAATCTTTGTTTTTTTTTTTAACTGGGAAACCGTCTGATTTTCCTAAAAGAAACACTAGCACAGGAGACTTCCGTGGCTTTTATGTGGCCCCCCCCCTGCACAGACAAAAGGGCAAACAGACAGACAAAAAGCAGAAAACAACAACGACAGAAGACAGATGCAGAAACAGAAAAACCAGATAACGATGAGATAAACCGGCTTTCCTCTGGGCTCGGCAAACATCCTCTGGATCATTTAGAGCATCGCTGATTGGTTCGGTCAGTTTTTGTGGGAGTTACTACCGTCAAAGGATTATTTGGGGAAAAAATATTTATGGTTACCAAGCGGACTCAAAAAGGAAAAAAAACCGAATGTTTCTTTGGGGGTACAGAGACTTCTTGGGCTGGGTTCTCTCTTGTTCAGGAACTAGCATATCCTTTTTGTTTCTTCTGGTGTCGACTGACAGTTTGTTTGGGGGAAACAGACGCCAACAAAAGCTTTTCATGGAAAAGTGGTTTTTTGTGTTTTGTGTTTGTGGTGTGTGGTTGCGTGCGGGTGGGGGCGTGCGCGCGTGCGCGCGCGCGCGCGCGCGCGTGGTGTGTGTGTGGTGGTGTGTGTGTTGGTGTGTGTGTGGTGTTTCGTGTTCTGTTTGTGTGTGTGTGTTGTGGGGTGTGCGTGCGTGCTGCGTGCGGCGTGCGAGCGTGTTTTTGTGTGTGGTGTGTGTGGTGGGGTGCGTGCGTGGTGCGGTGCGGCGTGCGTCGTGCGTGTGTGTGTTTGGGGTGAGGAGGGTGGGGTGGGTGGGATGGGGGGGGGGGTGGTGGGGTGGGTGTTTTGTAATTGAAAGAAGGGGGGGGGGGGGTTTGTTACCCTGAAAGGAAAACAGGTCCCCTTTTTTTCCCTAGCACGTGTGGGTGTGACATTAGAAGCGGGTAAAATTACAATGTGAGACCCCCGGAGCTTTTAGGCTCTCCCCCCCCCCCCCCCCCCCCCCCCCCCCCCCCCCCCCACCCCCCCGGCCCTCCCCCAAAAACCCCCCCGAAAAAACCCCCAAAACCCCCAAGGCCAAACCCCCCCCCCCAAAAACCCCCCCAAAAAAACCCCCCTACCCCCCCCAAAAAACAAAAAAAACCCCTTTCCAACAAATAAAAACCAACCACCAACAACAACCACGAAACTTCTTTCAAAAAAAAAAACAACAAAAAAAAAAAAACAAAAAAAACCCACAACGCAAAACCACCCCCAACAGAAATTTTTAAAAAATTTTCCCCACACA
The DNA here is from genome assembly GCA_018398815.1 of Conus ventricosus. NCBI lineage: Eukaryota > Metazoa > Mollusca > Gastropoda > Neogastropoda > Conidae > Conus > Conus ventricosus. Next base: position 45,059 of record JAFLJL010014561.1, on the reverse strand, counting down.
AACCCGCTATAAAAAAAAATTTTCAAAACCCCCCCCCCCCCCCCCCCACCCCCCCCCTTCCCCCCCCCCCCCCCCCCCCCCCCCCCCCCCCCCCCCCCCCCCCCCCACCCCCCCCCCCCCCCCCCCCCTTACTCAAAATTTCCCTTTCCCCCCCCCCCCCCCCCCCACCCCCCCCCCCCCCCCCCCCCCCCCCCCCCAACCAACCAAAACCCACACAAACCCCAACAAAACCCACCCCCCAAACACCCCCAAACCCCAAACCCCCACCCCCCCCCCCCCCCCCACCAAAACCACCAACACACAACCCCCCCCCCCCCACCCCCCAAAAAACAACCAAAACCCCCAAAAAAAAACGACCCCCAACAAAACCCCCCCCAAACCCCCCCTTTACATATCTAATTTCATTAAAAAACCCCCCCCAAAAACCCCCCCCCCTTTCCCCCCTCACCTACAAATCCCAGGGGAACAAGGGCTTTAAAAAAATTAAAAAACCCCCCCAAAAAAACCCCCCCAAAAAAAAAAAAAAAAACCCCCAAAACCCCAAAATAATAACCCCCAAAAAGGGGGGGGCCCCCCTTTTTTTTTTTTTTTTCCCCCCCCCCCCCGCAAACTCCCCCCCCCCCCGGGGGGTTTTTTTTTTCCCCCGGAAATACTGCCCATTCCGGGTATTGGCCACGTCTGATGAGAAGGGGAGAAAAGGGGGGTGGGGGTGGGGGTACAATGACCCCTCCCCCCTCCACCCCCCTTCCCTCCCCCTCCCCCCCCCCCCCCCCAACCCTACAGTACAGTCAAAATGTTCTGTCACATTGTCATCAGAACGTCCCCCCCCCCACCCCCGCCCCCACCTTCCCTCCCCTCTCCTCCCAAACCCCAACACTTACAGTCAAAATGTTCTGTCACATTGTCGTCGCGAGAGCGAGAATGGACGGATGGTGGCTGTCAACATCACGTTACAATTTCACACACACACACACACACACACACACACACACACACACACACACACACACACACACACACACACCGCACACACGCACGCACGCACGCACGCACGCACGCACGCACGCACGCGCACGCACGCACGCACGCACGCACGCACACACACACACACACACACACCCTGACTATAGCCAATCTATGTCAGGATTATAAACATTAGTTTGTACTTATATTTAATACAATAAAGATAAAGTATTATTGATGCGTTTGACGCCAATCATCTCCCATACTTTCCTGCCTTGTCTCTCTCCTCTATCAGTCAGTCTCAGCTTGTCATGCAGTCTCGCATTCGGCCGGACAGCAAGTTGGCTGATTGGACCCAGTGACGTCATCGGGGTCTATGGGGCGAGGGAGGGATCACGGGCAGGGGAGAGGGAGACAGAGGCTGGTTCTTTAACGGTTGGAGGGAGGGAGGGAGGGTGGGAGGGATATGGAGAGATGGTGGAGGCTGATTCATTCCTGAACGGCCCAGGCGGAGGGAGGGCGGGGGGGGGGGGGGAGGGACGAAGGGAGGGGGAAGGTGGATCCTCCATTGCAATTAGGGGCTGTGGTATGTGGCGGTCTATGAGGTTTTGGGTTTCATTCCAGCTGTCGATTGACATCATTGTGTGTGTGTGTGTGTGTGTGTGTGTGTGTGTGTGTGCGTGCGTGCGTGCGTGCGTGCGTGTGTGTGTGTGTGTGTGTGTGCGTGCGTGCGCGCGCGCGCGCGTGCGTGCGTGCGTGTGTGCGTGCGCGCGCGCGCGTGTGTGTGTGTGTGTGTCTGTCTTGTCTGTCTGCCTCTGTGTGTGTGTGTGTGTGTGCGTGTGTGTAATGTAAAAGGATATTTATAGAGCGCTTTACCTCGCAAGAGCCCAAAGCGCATATTACAGAAAAACATGATAAAAATTATAATTCTAATTCAAAGCGCGCGCGCGCGCGCGCGCGCACACACACACACACACACACACACACACACACACACACACACACACACACACACACACACACACACACACACATACACACACACACACACACACACACACACACACACACACCGCCGGGGGGGGGGGGGGGGGGGACTCTCACACGCAGACAGACACAGGAGCGCGTTCAACACCAGCAAACACGCGCACAGTGGTAACTGGATATCGTTAATCAGTCCGAGGGAAAAGATGTGTCTTTAGGGAGGTTTTAAAAGTCTCTAAAGAGTCCGTGTTACGCAATAAAGAAGGGAGACTATTCCACAGAGCAGGTGCCTGGTAAGAGAAAGATCGTTGGCCTGAAGTTTTCAGGCGAGCGGAGGGAAGCCGAAGCAGACGAGAATCGGTGGATGAGCGTAAGTTGCGAGACGGAACATAGAGATGGAGGAGGTCAGAGAGGTAGGAGGGAGCCAGATTATTCAGTGATTTGAAAACCAGGAGGAGAACTTTAAAGTCAATGCGAGACTG
>JAFLJL010014561.1:30130-37630 GCA_018398815.1 Conus ventricosus | reverse complement strand
GGGGGGGGGGGGGGGGGGGGGGGGGGGGGGGGGGGGGGGATGTCCTGGCGATTGGATCCGCAACAAAATGGATCGGCACTAAGAATGAATAACGGGTTTCTCCATGAGCTGCGATCTCACCCGTCCATTATGTTCCATTAAAGAAAAACAGAAATGGGATTACTACATTTTTGCTGTTGTTGTAAATACTGTTGTTGTTGTTGACGGACAGACAGACAAACAAAGCAATGACACAGGTGAAAACATCACCTGGGCGCAAAGTGAAAAAAGGCGTTGACGTTCCGTTGCGGAGATAACTGTTGGGAGGGGGAGGGGGTGGGGGGTGAGGGTGGGGGTCGTGTTTTGTGGCAGGTAGGACACTGACATGAAAGGAGATGTGGTCGTTTTCATTGCTTATTTCATTATGTTTACATGTGTTTGGCGAAGGGGAATATTGATACGTAAGTTGTGTGTGTGTGTGTGTGTTGTGTGTGTGTGTGTGCGTGTGCGTGTGTGTGTGTGACGATGTGTGTGTGTGTGTGTGTGTCACGAGTTTGTCACGAGGCCTACGACGTTCGACCCACCTAGGGTGGCGGAATTACTTATTTGTTTATTGTCGTTGCTGTTGTCGTGTAGCCGTCCCTTAGGGTGGCTTGTGGTGCAGTTGCACCTTGGTGTGGTTCAGCTCAACTTCGGTTTGCTTTCTCTCTCTCTCTCTCTAATTCCACCGCCCGTGCTATTCATCCTGCAAGTTCACGGGTGGTCGGTACCTTTCTCTCGAACTTTCTGTCTATCGGCCTCTCGCCTGTCTTTTTACCTGTCGCACGTGCTTCGTTTCTTTTAGTTTGAAGTATTGCTCACTCTGTGACGCAGCATGGCATGTTGGCCGCCATTGCTGAGGGAGGTTAGCTCTTCACTCGAGCGGAAGATGTCTCTGGGGGCGCCTGCTCCAGCCCTGGTTCTTTACCTTATCGTCGAGAGTACAGTCAGTACTTTCAATTCCTGCAGTCGGCCTGTAGGAGAGGGACATCATTTCTTCTGTTTCCGCATCTTCGCCTCTGTCCTCTCGACTGGACAGAGGGAGAGAGAGTCCTTTGACCCGCCTCTTCGGGGTCACCCCGGGTAGCTGGTAAGCATCAGTTTCGTGGTCTGTTTGTTTTGATTTGTTGTTGTTAGCCGGCTTAGTCTTCACTTTGCGCAATTTTCTTTTGTTTTCGAAATTGTAAGAGAAATATTGTGTGAGACCTTTTCTCTGGTTAATTCAATCTTTAACCTGGCCATTCTAAATTATTTCCAAAAATTCTTTCTCCTGTTTATGCATCTGGTGATGCGGTAGTCGGTGGGGAAGGAGAGAACCTGGTGATTCAGGGTTGGAACTTGCTTGGTCTCGCTCGTCCGCCCTGTCACATTCGCCGGACTTTTTATCCTTCGGCCACCGTCTGTTTGTGTGTGCAAGGAGAACGAGTTTTATGTTCACGAGCGTGCGTACGCATGATTTGTCGTTCGGATGCGTGGTTGGAGATTTGTGTTATTTTGAAATGTGTTTATAAAATGTGACAGTTATGCATTTGAATTATTATTTGCAAATGTGGTGGCAGTTATTAAGCGATGGTCGCTGTGTTGATTTATTTCCTAAGGAAGGAAAACGTTAAGCGTGAGTGAGAGAAGGGTGAAGATAATTCATATTTGTTTTAAAACCCTGTTGATTTAATGCAGTCTTTTACCTGCATCGTGTGAGAAGACTTGATTCAATGGTTTTACTGTGTGCGTTGAATACACTTCCCTCGCCCATCATGCGAGTGGCTGATAAGACTTGACAGCAATGGTCAGACGGTACTGACGGCAGGGTTCCAGTACCCTTCTTCCTTCCTCCTTCCTTCTTCTTTTCCTCCTCTCCGACTCTCCTCCCAGCTACGTCCTTCCCCCCTCCCGGGGGGCTTAAACCTGGAGCACGAACTGGATGGTGCCACGTGCTGGTCGAGGCCACGTTTGGATGAGACCACGGACGAGATGGTGCCACGCGCTGGTCGAGGCCACGCCTTGGTCGGGACCGTGGACTGCTAGGGGAGCCCGCCGTCTCGACTGGCCGGCTGGACCCCCGTCCAGGACCTCCAGTAACAGCTACGTCCTCCCCCCCCCCCCCCCCCCCCGGGACACGCTCTTCACTGCCGCTTGGGAGTCGAGGGTGTCGGCTTTGAGCGACTCCCTGCGAGAACCAACCCGGCTCGGAGCACCTAGTGCGACAGGGTGCCCCCTGCGGACTTGACAGGGGCAGGGATGTGGACGCACTCCGTGGTGTGAGAAAGGGTCAATACTGGAAATATTTCTTTATAATTGTGTACATGTCATATGTGCTGGGAATGCTGTAATTGTGATTGTGTACGTCGTATGGTGAAAATTTTATTTATAATCGTGCATGTTGTGGGTGTGGGAGTGCTTGATTGCGATTGTGCATGTTGTGTGCGTTGGAGTGCTTGATCGTGATTGTGCATGTTGTGTGCGTTGGAGTGCTTGATCGTGATTGTGCATGTTGTGTGCGTTGGAGTGCTTTATTGTGATCGTGCATGGTTGCGTGTGTTGGAATGTTTATTTTGCTGGTGTGAATAAATGGGGTGTTGTATCGTAATCTTTATTGTGTGGTCTCTTGCGGAGCGTGTGAGGTCAGTCACTCCTTCACTCCCACCTAGACCGATCCTGTCAGGGCAGACCTCCAGGGGTCGGTCGTGACAGTGTGGTGTGTGTGTGTGTGTGTGTGTGTGTGTGTGTGTGTGTGTGTGTGTGTGTGTGTGTGTGTGACGATGTGTGTGTGTGTGTGTGGTGTGTAGATGGAGAAGAGGGCAGTTTAAATGCGTGTGTGTGTGTTTTGTGTGTGTGTGTGTGTGTGTTTTGTGTGTGGAGGGAGAAAGGGGGGGCAGTTAAAATGTGTATGTGTGTGTGTGTTATGCCTCTGTGTGTGTGTGTGTGTGTGTGGTGTGTGTGTGTGTGTGTGTGTGTGTGTGTGTATGCCTGTGTGTGTGTATTGGTGTGTGTGTGTGTGTGTGTGTGTGTGTGTGGGTGTGTGTGTGTTGTGTAAATGTGTGTGTGTGTGTGTGTGTGTGTGTAGTGTGGTCGTTGTGTAACAATGAGACAGAGAGACAGAGACTGAGAGGACAGACAGATCAGACAGAAGAGAGACTCAAGATGAGAGACAGGAAGACAGACGTACACAAACACACACACACACCGCACACACACACGCACATTTTTCATCACACTCACACACACACCACACACACTCACACACACACTCACATAGCCTGCCCCGAGGGTAGTTTCGTATCAGCAACGAGACACTGATATCATCGATAAAAAGAAAGGTGTCCCTTTATACCCAACGCATGCGGCCGGCGTCGCGTCTACACCACACACACAGGCGTGACGTCTTTCTTTCCCAGAAGGCGGGACAAATTTTTCCATCCCGCCCCCCCCTCCCCCCCCCACCCCCCTCCCCCCACCCACCCCCCCCCCCCCACCCCCACCCCCCCCCCCCCCCCCCCCCCCCCCACTCCTTCCCCACCACCATTCTTCTATCTATCTCTTCTCTCTCTCTCCTCTTTCTCTCTCTCTCTCTTCTCTCATATCTCTCTATCTCTCTCTCTCTCTTTCTTCTCTCCTCTCTCTCTTCTCTCTCTTACCCCACCTCACCCTGTTCCACGTACTGAACGCATACACTCTCTACCTTCTTCTCCACCAAACCGCGGTGACGTGAGCGGGATTTGCGATAAACTAGCGAAGTGTGGTGGAAAAAAGTGGCTAAGCCTCACTCACCTGGCTTTGGTCTTGGGCGGGGGGGGGGGCGGGGGGGGGGGCGGGGGTGGGGGGGGGCGGGGGCGGGCACCCGGGGGGGGGGGGGGGGGGGGGGCGGGGGGGGGGGGGGGGAGGGGAAGGCGCGGAGCGGGGGGCGGGCGGCGGGGGCGGGGGGTCTCCTTCTTCCAGGGCCGGGGGGGGGGGGGGTCGGGGTGGGGGCGGGGGCGGGGCGGGGGCGGGGGGGGGGGGGGGGGGGGGGGGGGGGGGGCGAGGGGGGGGGGGTGGGCGGGGGGGGGGGGGGGGGGAGGGGTAGAACCAAACGGCCATTCACAAAGTGTCCACATAGAAACGGGAATTTTATTACGCAAGGTTCTCCATAAGGATTTTGTGTTGTGGTTGGTTTAAGTTTTTTGCGGAGGGATCTTTGTATATGAGTCAACAGCTGTGTCAGAGAATTGGACCACAAAATTCCCCTCCCCCCCGACCCCCCCCCCCCCCCCCCCCCACCCCCCCCCCTCCCCCCCCCCCCCCCCCCCCCCCCCCCCCCCGCCCCCCCCCACCCCCCCCCCCCCCCGGACCCCCCCCCCCCCCCCCCCGACCCCCACAACCCCCCCCCCCCCCCCCCCACCCCCCACCCCCCCCGACCCACGCCCGTCCAATCCTTACCCCAATATCCCACCCACAACTCATCTCCTCCGGACTACTCTCTGTTTGTGAAAACGCAGATGATAACACACTACTCGTCACAAAACAAAACAAAAAACAACAACAAATGGAAAGAAAAGAGAAAAGAAAAGAAAGAAAAAGAAGAAAAGAAAGGGAGAAAAGTAAAGGCTAATAAATTCCCATTGCACGTTTGGCCGTGGTGGGCCAGTGAGTTATCCGGGTTCACTGTGTCCACTGGCACCATCGGGCATGATGATGAGCGGCCGCCCATTTTTCTGGTTTTCCATTGCCTTTAATCATTCCCTGAACAGATTCGGTTCTCATTTACTGGCTGGGTGGCAGAGGGTGGGAGGGATGAGTGGGGGGCGGGGGGGGGGAGGGAGGGGAGGGGGAAGGGGGTTAAGGCGAACTCACGACCGTCGGCTCCTCAACAGACAAACGATATGACATTTGACCACGATCCTCTTCACACACACACACACAACTACCACACACACACAACAGACTCCCACACACAAACACAAACACACAAAAACCACACACACACACACAACACACCACACACACACAGACACAAACACTCACACACAGACCACAACACACCACACACACACCCAGAGCTCATTCACACCTCGCCGGTCCTGCCATTTCAGTTCATAAGAGGCACACAACAGATGTTTTTTTTTCCAGGCTCTGTTTAGGGCCCGTCTGCAATGTTGGAATTTCGGTGACTACTTTATATAGGCCTACTGATACTGACAGTTGAAGACTTGTGTGTTTCAGCCAAAGAGCATCAGTGATCTTTGGACAGGACTTACAAAGAGTGCTGTGTTCAGGACAGGAATGGGGGTTTCCTTGTTACTGTTGTGTGAAAGAGTTGCAGATTCACACTCTGATGACTTCTTCATCTCCACTTCGTTCACAACACCACACACACTCGCACACGCACGCACGCACGTGCACATACCACGCACCACGCACGCACGCACGCCACACACAACATACACACATTTAACACACCACACACACGCGCGGCCGCGCACACGCACAACACGCACAACAACGCACAACACATACACAACACATCACACACACACACACACACACACACACACACACACACACACGGACGGCGCACACATACACACACCACTCCACACCAACAAACACACACACACACACACACTTGTCTGTTCTGTCTGTCCTTCTCTTCTCTTCTCTCTTCTCTCCTCTCTATCTCTCTTTAGGGGAAAAGATTGTAAACGGTGCATAGGTGAAAGAGAAGCTAACAAAACCAGAACAAACAAACAAAAGTGGAAATGATGAGTGTGTCGTGTGTGTGTGTGGGGGGGGGGGGGGGGGGGGTGTTCTTTTTTGGTTTTTTCACAGTTACCAGTTTTATATTAAATGCTTAGCTCAAATTTATTGTGGGCCTAATAAAAAAAAAAAAAACCCGTTACGTAGATGATGTTGTGGTTTTGGTCGTGTCCAAAACCTTAACCTTGTGGAGTGTGGCCCACAACCCGTCACACGCTCACGCGCATGGCCATCTTGTCTGTCCGTTTGCGCATGAGCAGCGTTCTCGTGACTGGGTTATTGTTCTGTCCGTGGTTGTGTCCCATCCCAAGGTTCACCCGTCACGTGTTGCTGTGGTCTGGAATCAATAGGATACAGCTTGGTGGTGGGTTCAACAACACGCCTGTATGATTGATAAGTCTGCTGTTTCTGCGTGCACAGAGCCCAATAGCTTCCAGTAGTACATGTATATTGATTTGTAACTGATCTAGTAGCGCATTCTGTGTGTGTGTATGCATTGTTGTGTGTGTTGTCGTGTCTGTGTGTTGGTGTGTGTCATGTAAGTGTGTGTGTGTTGTGTGTGTGTGTAGTGTATGTTGTGTGGTTGTGTGTGTGTGTGTGGTGTTGGTGCGTGTGCGTGGTTCTGGTGTGTGTGTGTGTCCTGGTGTGCGTGCGTGTGTGTGTGTGTGCGTGTTGTGTTGTGTGTGTGTTGTGGTTGTCGTGTGTGTGTGTGTGTGGTGTGTGTGTTGTTGTTCTTCTTCTTCTTTCTTCTTCTTTTCTTTTTCTTCTTTTCACTTCTTCTTCTTCTTCTTCTTCCTTTCTTCAATTTAACGTCATTTTCACTAAATGGATATTTAGACAAGGTGTTATGTGGTTTGTGTGTGTGTCGTGTGTGAGTGTTGTGTGTGTGTCTTTTGTGTGTGTGTGTGTGTGTGTGTGTGTGTGTGTTTGAGTATGTGCTTGATGCGTGCGTGCGCGAGGTGGCGCGCCCGCGTGCGTGCCGTATGCATGGCATCTGCGTGCCGTGTTGTGTGTGTCGTGTATGTGTGATGAGGAGAAAAAAGAAACTCTAAGTAAGAATTAAACTGTTCAAAAAAAAAAAAAAAAAAAAACTGATCAAAGTAAAAACCAAATCAACTGTCAAAATAAGATCATGTAACAGCAATGACAGAGGATTGATGCCAACTGCGGCTCCCTTAACATAAGAAAGAATTCGTATCAATAATTTATGGATGAGACATGGTATCCTGGAATATGCACTTTGAAGCATCCTCTCTATAATTCGGACAAATCGGAATCAAAGTAGGGGCAAAAGTATAGTAATTGAGGATACTACAAAGAAAGTGTTTCCCCCGAATACGACTAACTCGATCCTCTTACTTGGTTGTACGAACTCTCGAGCAAGTAATCGTTTTAAAAGGGCTTACTCGTAAATCCAGTTAAACCGTAATACAAACATAGGATTATATCCAAGACACAGTAAACAACTTCTCTCCTTATAATTTCGGTTAAAAATAAATGCATTTCAGAAACAAAATACTGTCAAGAATAGTCGATTGGGGCTTGCGGCGCCCGCCATTGTTTATTAATTGTTGTGTGTGTGCCTTTTGTGTGTGTGTGTGTGATGTTGTGTGTGAGAGAGAGAGACGAGAGCGGAGATGAGAGACGATGTGATGGCGTACGAGGAGGAGAGTAGATGATAGGGACAGACAGGACAGACAGACGAGACAGTGACAGACAGTCGGAAAGTGAGAGAGAGAGACGACGCAGATC
>JAFLJL010014561.1:22630-25130 GCA_018398815.1 Conus ventricosus | reverse complement strand
GGACGAAGTGCACATTTTGCGTTGCAGTTGGTTTACTATTCATAATTATAGATCTGTGGGAAAGGGTGTGGGGCGGGGGTTTACTATTCATAATTATAGATCTGTGGGAAAGGGTGTGGGGCGGGGGTTTACTATTCATAATTATAGATCTGTGGGAAAGGGTGTGGGGCGGGGGGTTTACTGTTCATAATTATAGATCTGTGGGAAAGGGTGTGGGGCGGGGGTTTACTATTCATAATTATAGATCTGTGGGAAAGGGTGTGGGGCGGGGGTTTACTATTCATAATTAAGATCTGTGGGAAAGGGTGTGGGGCGGGGGTTTACTATTCATAATTATAGATCTGTGGGAAAGGGTGTGGGGCGGGGGTTTACTGTTCATAATTATAGATCTGTGGAAAGGGTGTGGGGGCGGGGGTTTACTATTCATAATTATAGATCTGTGGGAAAGGGTGTGGGGCGGGGGGTTTACTGTTCATAATTATAGATCTGTGGAAAGGGTGTGGGGCGGGGTTTACTGTTCATAATTATAGATCTGTGGGAAAGGGTGTGGGGCGGGGTTTACTATTCATAATTATAGATCTGTGGGAAAGGGTGTGGGCGGGGGTTTACTATTCATAATTATAGATCTGTGGGAAAGGGTGTGGGGCGGGGGTGAGGGGCGGAAGGAGGGGTGACCCGAGTCCCACTTCCACATCACTCTGCCTCCTCCACCCTCTCCACGTTTTTATATTCCTTTTTTTTTTCTTTCCTCTCAGCCGGCTGGTGCGTTACCTGTGGAGACACGATTATTTTCCCAATGTCATTTTCATATCTGAATGTGTATGTATATATTATATATATATATATATATGTATGTATGTATATATACGTATGTTCCAGACTCGGAGCATCAAGCGGCATTCCGAAAGTTCCCAGTATGGACAGCAGTCAAAGCAAGTCTTTCGGTTTCGGCCTTCGTGCCTTCAAAAAGTTCCCCGAGGTACGCCACTTTAACAGCGACCCATTGCATCCCAAGGAACCACTGGTTGTCCATTGTCATTTTATGGATATCCGTGATAGTCCTAGCTCAGGACGGAGTGGATGATTTAGGGAGCATGATGGGAGACTCTCAATCATATATTCAATTATAAACAAAGCTTGCTCTTATGTGTGAGATTGAAGAAGTAGGGGGAGATAAGTTTTCATATCTGCAGTGGTAGTTAATTCTGCCCAACTAGAGGGTGAATGGGGAACAATAAATGTTTCTCAAAAATGAGCCTTTTGCAAGCTTATAGTCTCCAAGGAGGAGACAAGCTCCAAAGGAAAGGAAACTCACCAACATATAACTCCTGGTCAAATACGGTATTTCCGAAACCTGCTTGTTTCTCCTGAGTGACCGCGGAAAGTGATAACAGAACACCTTTGCCTTTTTCGGTTTTAAAAAGAATGCAATCCCAGAAAAGGCTGGTGTGTAATACCGTAGTATGTTTGTTGAGTTTCCAAAAAACCAACTAAAGGTGCCACCTAAGAAGCAAAAGAAAATCACGAAAGAGCAAAACAAGCTACATTTTCTTGTGAAAAGTACAAAATATATAAAGAAAACCTCTTAAGACAAGTGCTGAGGGCCAGTTCTTAGAATGAATCCGCAAGGGACTAAATTACAATAAACTAATAAATTCCAAGGATAAGTAACCGATCTTCAATCTAAGACATAAGAGCAAGCTTTGTTTAAAACTGAATATTTCTTGCAGTCATTGCAACACCAAGCTACTCTGGAAGTTGCTGGAATGGTGCTCGGTTACTTATCCTTGGAATTTATTAGTTTATTATATACAGATAAGATAGAAAGATAGATATAGATATAAACCCATATATACATATTTGTTTGACAGTCTATATATAAAACACACACACACACACACACACACACACACAATAATATATATATATATATATATATATATATATATATATATATATATATATATATATTATATATATATATATATATATATATATATATATATATATATATATATATATATATATGCACACACATACACACACACACACACACACATATATATGCACACACACACACACCACACACACACATGCGCGCGCACACACACACACACGCACATGCACAAACACACACACACACATGCACACACACACACACACACACACCACACACACACACACCACACACACACACACACACACACTCACACACACACACACACACACACAGAGTTTCTTTTTTGTCGAGAGTAGACATGTAAGGAAAGTCTGTCTTTAATATACTCTGTGTGTGTGAGTGTGTGTGTGTGTGTGTGTGTGTGTGTGTTTGTGTATGTGTGCGTGCACGCATGCATGCTATTAGTGGTAGGACTAGCTCTGAATATAGTGAGTAAATGAATTGCATAGGCAGTTGCCTAAGACACTTTTTGCATAAAGAGAGTAGATGTTTTGAAATGTGTTTATATAGTAAATAATGTTCCTGCTGGTGCTGTTGATC
>JAFLJL010014561.1:14144-21630 GCA_018398815.1 Conus ventricosus | reverse complement strand
GTGACTTTGGTTAACGACGATTGATGATTGAATGGATTCATCGCAAAAACAAAGCAAGACTTTGATAACGTGGATAAAAGAAATCGTTCGATGATTTTATATACATCAGTCACTGTCAGGTGAAAAGGCAGTCTGTATGCTGTGTATGTGATCACATCCAAACGTGAGTGCATGTGCGCGTTACAGATATTCGAACGTGCGCACTAATGTAGTTTGCACATACATATGTGTCCACGATGCACATTGAGAGAGCACCTGCACATACTACATCATAAAAGACAGAACAGGTCCGATCTTTTCGCCAAGTTGTGTTAGTCATTGTGATCAAGCTGTTCAGAAGGAACGGTAACTTTTGAAGTTTTGTGTGTGTGTGTGGTGTGTGTGTGAATTTCAGTTAATTCCCCTGGCCACCATCATCAGTGCTGCCTGTTTCGGCGCGGCAACCTTCGTCTGCTACTCCCTCGTCACCAAGCCTGACGTCAGGTACATGGCTGCTTTGGCAGTGTCACACTCACTTTTCTTGTCTTTCTTTCTTTCTTTCTTTCGTATTTTCTTCTAATTTTCTAAAAAGAATTCTTTGCAAGTCTGTCAAACAACAGAGACAAGTAACAACACAAAACATGTCGCGTTTTGACCGCTCAGGTCTTCTTCAGGCAAGATAAACATTACCTTCAGGACATGAAAACGAAGAACGAGCAAACACTTATCTTCTCAAATTCGGGCAAGATGGGCATTGAATGAACACGAGGTGGTTGGAAGAGGACAGTGGGAGTTGACATAAGAATGATAATTATGATAGCAATGATAATAATAATGATAATGGTGATGATAGAATATTTTTTTTTAAAAAACAAAGAGAGGTGATAATATGACGATAGTAGTTGCAGGATTAATAGTGGCTATACACACGGAAGGGGAGGAAGGAGAAGGGTTGATGCTATAACCACTGTCTTCATATTATCACCAAAAGTGGTAGTAACTCTTTCTTTATTTCTTTTATAATTTTCTATCAACATCGTTATCATTATGATTGATGAGATGATGATTATTGCTATCATTATTATTGATGTCATCATTATTATTTAAACCTCCAATGTCCACTTCCCAAAAGCCTTGTTTTCATTCAATGGCCATCTGGCGCCGAATATGAGGAGATAAGTGATCGCTCGTTCTTTGTCATTTGAGGAGATAAGTGATTGCTCGTTCTTTGTCATTGAGAGATAAGAGATTGCTCTTCTACGCTGTTATTGTCTTGAATGTTGTTTAAATCTGGCCTGAAGACGACCAGAGAGGTCGAAACGCGTCGTGTTTTGTCTGGTAATGTGTTTGTTCCTGTTGTTCGGCGGACTTCTTATTGATTCATTTTAAAAATTTGTTTCAATTTTTGCTTGCAAAATCACCTCGCTTTGAAATGACCTTTTCTTCTGGCTTGTTCTCTGATCTGATTTGATCTTCTGGCTTGTTCTCTGATCTGATTTGATCTTCTGGCTTGTTCTCTGATCTGATTTGATCTTCTGGCTTGTTCTCGATCTGATTTGATCTTCTGGCTTGTTCTCTGATCTGATTTGATCTTCTGGCTTGTTCTCCGATCTGATTTGATCTTCTGGCTTGTTCTCTGATCTGATTTGATCTTCTGGCTTGTTCTCGATTGATTAGATCTTCTGGCTGTTCTCTGATCTGATTTGATCTTCTGGCTTGTTCTCTGATCTGATTTGATCTTTGGCTTGTTCTCTGATCTGATTTGATCTTCTGGCTTGTTCTCTGATCTGATTTGATCTTCTGGCTTGTTCTCTGATCTGATTTGATCTTCTGGCTTGTTCTCTGATCTGATTTGATCTTCTGGCTTGTTCTCGATCTGATTTGATCTTCTGGCTTGTTCTCTGATCTGATTTGATCTTCTGGCTTGTTCTCTGATCTGATTTGATCTTCTGGCTCCACCCCACACTCTCCTCCCCAGCGGATGGCTCCATGCTCTACTATATACAGCCCACCCCCACACTCTCCTCCCCCAACGGGATGGCTCCATGCTTCTACTATATACAGCCCACCCCCACACTCTCCTCCCCCAACGGGATGGCTCCATGCTTCTACTATATACAGCCCACCCCACACTCTCCCCCAACGGATGGCTCCATGCTCTACTATACAGCCCACCCCACACTCTCCTCCCCAGCGGGATGGCTCCATGCTTCTACTATATACAGCCCACCCCCACACTCTCCTCCCCCAACGGGATGGCTCCATGCTTCTACTATATACAGCCCACCCCCACACTCTCCTCCCCCAGCGGGATGGCTCCATGCTTCTACTATATACAGCCAGTCACCAGACTGGTTTTCTCAATAAACAACGGCCATTCCGTCGTCCACATCGATCTGTGGAAATCGGATCCGATTGTCACTTGGACACACAGCAACAGGGTCCCCACTGAGTGACAGGTGTCTGCGCGCACGCACGCACACACACACACACACACACACACACACACACACACACACACACACACACACACACACACACACACAACACACACACACATATGTACCACACACACACACACACACACATATGTAACACACACACACAACACACACACACACACACACACACACACACACACACACGCACGCATACACACACACACACACACACACACACACACACACACACACACACACACACACACACACCCCTACACATCACGCACATATTCACCGCACTTTGATCTCTTGAAGTGTGTTTGTAATGTTATTTCTGTCGTTGAATGGGCAGTTTGAAGTTCCATCGGTGTCATTTCTGTTGATATCGTGGTCATCTTCCCATCACTGTTCTGCTGATCCTCAATGTTGGAAGTAACGTCTGCTTTCAGGATTGTGAAATCCAGCGAGTTGCCTCCCTGGGAGCGTGTCCAACCTACAGAATCACGAAGAGTCAGTACAATGATATATATATATATATATATATATATATATATATATATATATATATATATATATATATATATATATGAATTGTTCAAGGTGTAATTAAGACCCCCAAACGCTTGACCCTTGAGTCGGATTTCCATGTCCATTTGTTGTTTATTTTCAATTAGATCTTACTTTGTTCGTTCATTTCAATACTTAATTAATCAAACTTACTTTTGATGTGTTAAGTAAGTAACACAGGTTTGTTATTAGATCAAAAGAAAGAAGGGGCATATTAAGTAAGCTGTAAGTGCCTGTGCGCCCCCCTTTACATACATAACGCCTACAAAATATAAGCATTCTACATGAAGCAGATATTCCTCTCCTCTGCACCACTATTAGTCAACAGATGTGAAAGTGGAAAAAACAAACTCGGCTCACGCTACTACACTATACTTTCAAGGAAATGTGTGTACCCATCATGCCCCACCTTGATGTTTATTTGCGCTAAAGGATAATTGTAGTCCGTCATGAACATCACCCAAGTCTAAACGGATACCCCCTTACGAGTAGCATGGCTAAGAACTGGACGCATTTAGCACCGCCCGTTCAGATGCTTCCTCGGTGAGATCAATTTTCAGAAGGTCCTTGCTGGCTGACTTTCCATCTTCAGTCTCAATGTGGTTGATTGTGGTTTCAGATGCGAATTGTGAACAAAAACGTGCTACGGACCTATCCCAGAGCTGGAGAAGCTCCGAGAGGAGATCGGCAGCTACCGCACTTAGACACCTGGAGCCAGCAGCGGTGGGTAAGTGGTTGAGATCGAAGTGTTGTTTGGTAGGTTAATCAATAACTTTTCAACTCCCAGTCTGCATGCGCGGCGTGGGTAAGTGGTTGAGATCAATGTGTGTTTGCTAGGTTAATCAATACTTTCAGCTCCCCAGTCTGCATGCAGCGGCGCTGGGTAAGTGGTTGAGATCAATGTGTTGTTTGCTAGGTTAATCATAACTTTCAGTCTCCCAGTCTGCTTTCAGCAGCGTGGGTAGTGTTGAGATCAATGTGTGTTTGCTAGGTTAATCAATAACTTTCAGCTCCCCAGTCTGCATGCAGCGGCTGGGTAAGTGGTTGAGATCAATGTGTTGTTTGTAGGTTAATCAATAACTTTCAGCTCCAGTCTGCTTGTCGCAGGCGGGGGCCTGGAAGTGACTGAGAACAAGTGTGCTTGAGGTTAAGCAATACTGCTGCCTGTGATCGCGGCGGGGAGGCGAATGGGCGGTCCTCAACCCCTTCCGAGGATTATCAATGACTTAGCCCCACAGCCTCGCAGCCGCACGACGAGTGAGGCTGCATGACGTACGCGCCCAGCGTGGCACTCCACCTCGGCCGCCGCACGCCGCCCACCCCCAGTAGCGGCAACAAGGAACAAGGCTCTTAACCCCCTGAGTTTTTTTGGGCTTTTGTTTGGGGGACGGCGGACCCAGAGACACGGAACATGAGAAGAAGAACGGGCGGGGGTGGAAGTGAGGTGGGTGGGTGGGGTGGGGTGGGGTTCTGGTAATGACTTGTGCTCTGGGAGGATTGAGCTGCAATGATCGTGATAATGCACACCCACACAGCACGCACGCACGCACGCACGCACGCCACGCCACGCCGCGCCCACACCCACGCACGCACGCACGCAGACGCCACACACACCACTGCGCGCGCGCACGTACGCACGCATACAGGCACGACGCACACGTCACGCACGCACGCACGCACGCACGCACCACCACACACACACACACACACACCACCACACACTTCTCTCTCTCTTCTCTCTCTCGTCTCTCTCTCTCTTCCCTCTCTCTCTCCTCCTCTCTCTCTCTCTCTCTCTCTCCTTGATACAGGCGTACAAGTGTACATGAATATACGCATGTGATGTGTGCATGAACACACACACACACACACACACACACACACACACACACACACACACACACACTGACAGACACGTGTATTGAAATAACGTACATGGTTACATGTACATACAGAAGAAAATCGAACTTCTCTGTTTGGATTAAACCAAATGTTAATTAAATAATGTATCCTGTGTTGGTGTGTGCAGTGGAGATGACCAGGGAGGGCACTGTGGTCAAGATGACCTTCATGGCCAACTTGATCCCCTGCCCTTCGCCCAACAACAAGCAACAACAAAGACTGTCAAAACATATCGTCCAGTGATATTGTCATTAGATGAAGTTGATTCCAGAATTGATGTTGGTGCTTTTTGTAGAACTATTTAAGCTATATAATCTGTCTTGATGTGGGTGTTGATGTAAATAAATGTGTTTAACCGGAATATGTTCCTGTTTGGCTTTGTATTTCTCTCTCCCTCTCTCTCTTTCTCTGTCTCTCTGTCTGTCTGTCTGTCTCTCTCTGCCTGTGTGTGTGTGTGTGTGTGTGTGTGTGTTGTGTGTGTGTGTGTGTGTGCATGGTTCTCTCTCTCTCTCTCACTCACTCTTTTCTTTCTTTTCTCTCTCTCTCTCTCTCTCTCTCTCTCTCTCTCTCTCTCTCTCTCTCTCTCTCTCTTTTAAAAATTAAATTTTAATCCCGTATTGTATTGTAGTTCTAGTCACTTTTGCATGCTTCCTTTGTTACCTTTTATTTTATATTGTTGACCCTACTCGGGGTGAGGACTGGATGTAAAAAGCACATCAGTGCTTATCTATTATCCTCGTAAATAAAGAATCTTGTCTTGTCTTGTCTTCTCTCTCTCTCTCTCTCTCTCTCTCTCTCTCTCTCTCTCTCTCTCTCTCTCTCTCTCGGTCTCTTTCTGTCTGTCTGTCTCTCTGCCTCTCTCTCTGTCTGTCTCTGTCTCTCTCTTCTCTCTCTCTCTCTCTCTCTCTCTCTCGGTCTCTTTCTGTCTGTCTGTCTGCTTTCTGCTTCTCTCTCTGCTCTCTCTCTCTCTCTCTCTCTCTCTCTCTCTCTCTCTCTCTCTCTCTCTCTCTCTCTCTGTGTCTGTCTGTCTCTCTGCCTCTCTCTCTCTCTCTGTCTGTCTGTCTGTCTCTCTCTCTCTCTCTCTCTCTCTCTCTCTGTCTCTGTCTATCTGTCTGTCTCCTGATTGTTCTTGTATACATATATGGTTTTTTTACCTGCTCTTTGATCATGCTGGCGCCAACTCTGGAAGGGTTCGTCTCTCCACCAAGTGTTCCTAGAGAAGGCTTCAGTGTGGGAAAACAGCACCGACTGTAGCAGGAGGTTGTGCTCCATGTTGCGCAGGAGTCCTGAATCCACTGTGCTGACATGGACACCAGCCAGCAGACACTAATTAGGGAACCATGGTGGACCTGAGGGTTCTGGCTGCAGGGAACCATGGTGGACCTGAGGGTTCTGGCTGCAGGGAACCATGGTGGACCTCGGGGTTCTGGCTGCAGGGAACCATGGTGGACCTCGGGGTTCTGGCTGCAGGGAACCATGGTGGACCTCGGGGTTCTGGCTGCAAGGAACCATGGTGGACCTGAGGGTTCTGGCTGCAGGGAACCATGGTGGACCTCGGGGTTCTGGCTGCAAGGAACCATGGTGGACCTGAGGGTTCTGGCTGCAGGGAACCATGGTGGACCTCGGGGTTCTGGCTGCAGGGAACCATGGTGGACCTTGGGGTTCTGGCTGCAAGGAACCATGGTGGACCTCGGGGTTCTGGCTGCAGGGAACCATGGTGGACCTGAGGGTTCTGGCTGCAGAGAACCATGGTGGACCTCGGGGTTCTGGCTGCAGGGAACCATGGTGGACCTCGGGGTTCTGGCTACTGGCTTCCAGTTGCAAAGGGAGATGACTGCAGGCGGAAATCTAAACAAATCTTAAATGTTAGCGAACCGCCACTCCCCCCCCCCCCCACTCCCCCTAAAAACCGTGGACAAACGAATCACAAGACAAAACACGACGCGTTTCGACCTCTTAGGTCTTCTTCAGCAAGATATTTGTATCTTGTGTGTATGTTTATATAAGATTTGGATCTTGCCTGAAGAGACCTAAGAGGTCGAAACGCGTCGTGTTTTGTCGTGTGATTCGTTTGTCCACGTTTATTTTGGGGGCGGTTTGCTAACATTTATTTAAGATTTTGAAATAGAGTTGGTTTCTTACGCCAATGACACTGAAAACAAAGCACATGACAAGACACGATGCATTTCAACACTTGGGTCTTTTCAGGCGAAAAATTTAAATCACATATTGCTAACATTTATTTAAGATTTTGAAATAGAGTTGGTTTCTTACCGCCAATGACACTGACAAACAAAGCACATGACAAGACACGATGCATTTCAACCACTTGGGTCTTCTTCAGGCGAAAAAATAAATCACATTTAACATTGGGGACAGTACAAACAGAGAACGAAAAACGAGAAAAAGAACGAAAAATGACTCATCCGTTGTCCATGTGGAGGGGAGAATAGCCGGTAGGCGGAAATGACGGGGATTATGGGAGAAGAAGAGGGGAGGGGGGGGGGGGGGGGGGGGTGGTGGGGGGGTAGGGGGAGGTGTGTGTGTGTGATATGATAGGGTTGGGTGTCTATTTATTGGGATGGTGTGATATGTTTGTG
>JAFLJL010014560.1:5000-20339 GCA_018398815.1 Conus ventricosus | reverse complement strand
GATCACAATGCAAGACGAATTGCCGGAAGATGGACTGCTCTGTAGTAGCAGTAGTAGTAGTAGTAGTAGTAGTAGTAGTAGTAGTAGTAGTAGTAGTAGTAGTAGCAGCAGCAGTAGTTGGTAGTAGTAGTAAAGTGGTAATACTTCAGTTTTTACGTCTGTTCACATCTGTGATATTGGACGAAGAGAGAGAGAGAGAGAGAGAGAGAGAGAGAGAGAGAGAGAGAGAGAGAGAGATGCATAGACGTCTGTGACTATGCAAGTGTATGCATAGTGTCGTTATCTAAGTGTATATAAATGTCCCTCTAAACATCCCTTTAACATACCTGCAAATAACCTTACAGCAAATGCTTAACTGGACTACATAATTAAAGAAAAACCAACATTGAAAAGGGAAACTTTAAATCTGAAAAGACATCACACAAAAAAAGACATGCCTGATAACGGTGGCAAATGAGCTTGAGGTGAACAGTCAAACAGCAGATGCTTGCTGGTTATTTTTCGTTCATCACAAATACATTTTGCTTCGTTTATAATGTAAAGTCTTTAAGGCATCAAGTTTTAATTTATAAGATATTGAAATGATATTTCTGATTTGGTACACATTTTTCACTTGTACATGAGGAATGCTGTTTACGTGTTCATAATTAATTAAGTGAGTATTTCTATCAGCCATATCAAGCAACGTATTTTTCTAGTGTTTTCTGAATCGGTACAAGAGGTTTGCTTTGATTTTGTTCTCACTTATTTAATTTAGACTGACTTCAGGTAAAGTAATAAAGGTATAAATTCAATAACCGTATTATCTTCAAGGGTATTACCAATAACTTTTCTTTCTGGCTCCTCTCCTAGCGTATCTATCAGCGAGCTCATTACCCCCCTACCCCCCCCCCAAAAAAATGTGTGTGTGTGTGTGTGTTGTGTTGTGTGTGTGTGTGTGTGTGTGTGTGTGTTGTGTGTAAGATAAGATAAGATAATGTTGCTTATAGCCCAGCCGACCGCAAAGGGCCACATCAGGGCTGTCACCACGTTAAAATCAACTCACAAGTCAAAAAAAAAAAACCTTTCACACATCTCTTAAATGACATCTTCTAGAAACGCACCAGAAACTTCGTTAAAAATCTTTCTTCCGGTGTGTGTGGTGTGTTTATGTGTGTTGTGTGTGTGTGTGTGTGTTGTGTGTGTTGTGTGTTGTGTGTGTGTGTGTTGTGTGGTGGTGTGTGCGCGCGCACACGTGCATGTGCGCGTGCGCGTGCGTATGTAATTAGTGGGTTTGCTATTGTTGTTGTTGTTGTGTTTCTAACAGAGTGAAAGCATCATGACATCATACACCAGTACATGAGAGAAGAAAAAAAACAAGACTCTCTATACCAAACGACAAACAACTAAAGTTCGCATTAGAATGTAATGGAACCGACAGATTTGCATGGTGCATGTGAGTCAGCAGAGAAGGAGAAGAAAAAAGGTGGGGAAAAATAGCAGGATGGAGAACCCACCTAGAAAAAATAGAAAGAAAGAAAGAAGAAGAAATAAAGAAAATAATTTTAAAATGAGGCTGGAGGACTATGGGAAAAAAAGACGGACTGCTAACCCTACTTAGTATATCTGGGACTGTCTCAGTTACAAAGTGAATTTTGATTGATGCATGGAGCAGCAAACGGGGATGTTTCCATGTTTTTCTGTGTGCTCTGTGCTGGCATCTCCACATAAAGGCGATTTGGCTGGTGCGTTAGCTGCATTCGTTTTAGAGTTAAGGGCGAGTAATTGTTTCGTCATGGAACCAAGAGTTTGTTCCTCATTTCGTTGCGTTGCAGTATTAAAGGCGCTATTCGACATTGTTAGTGTGTTAGTGTGTGTTGTGTGTGTGTGTGTGTGTGTGTGTGTGTGTGTGTGTGTGTGTGTGTGTGTGTGTGTGCGCGCGCGCGCGCGTGCTCAATTTAACGCTTATTCATTTGCATTTTTATTAACTCTTTGCACCCTGATATCAGGCATGAGTGTAGCTTGTATTAAATGTTTTGTGTCATTCTGCACGTGCACGCTCTCTACGTTTACGTACTGGACACTGCAAACCCAAAACTAAATCCCTTGTTGGTTCCTTGGCTGACGAAGAATCTTGAACCTAGACAATATGATGATGTGAAGAGGAACACGACTTGAAAATTCTTCTCCTTCTTCTTCCTAAAATACTGGTTCACTCAAAAACGAGTAGGTCACCAGCGCGCATGTTAAAAAGTAAAATAAAATAACATGAAATAAAGCTGCGACTCAGTCTGTTGGCCCCTGGAGCAAACTTTGGCAACAAGGGGTCGCACACGATATTCAAAAAGTTAAAAGCAATAGCCAGATTCAGGCCCAGGTAACCATAAAATATCAGGGGAAGTTAAAATAGAAAATCGTCAATATGCAGATCTCAAAACTGTCGTATCAATTTGCTTTTTAAATGAGACTGCATTTGTGGCAGTCTTGATGGCACCCGGTAGTGAGTTCCACTGCCGTACAGAACTAGGATAAAATGAATGTAAGTGGCTGTCTATATTTGATGCAGGTATGGTACAACATTGACCGCGCTCCTGGTGCTACTTTTATTCAATACTAGTTGTTCCATTGGAATATCAATCAGTTTAGCTCTGCCTTTGAAAAAGGTATTAAGTTTGATAAAAGCTCTTCTCTCTTCTAAGGGTTTCCATTCTAATTTCCTCATGTTCTTCCTAGTATTCCCTTCTCTCTGATATGGTTCCCTGTTACAAACCGTGCTGCTCTCTTCTGAATCTTTTCAAGGTTATCAATGTCCTTTAGATGGTAAGGATCCCAGACTGAGCAACCATATTCCAGTACTGGTCTAACCAGTGTTTTGTGGCAGTCCTCTTTAACCTTTTTGGGGCAGTCGTTGATATTCCTGTATAAGAAAGCTAAGATGTTATTTGCTCTCTTACATACTAAATTGTAATGTTCTTTCATTTGAGAAGACTATCTATAATCACGCCTAAATATTTTGCAGCATTGGTTTCTTTAAGAATAGTATTATGAATAGAATATTCTGATCTAGTTGGTGAGCGTTTATTACATATACGCAACACTTGGCACTTCTGGGAATGAAATTCCATTTTCCAAGTTCTTTTCCACTCTTGTAAACCGTTTAGATCTTCTTGTAGGAGTGCGTGTATCATTCTTGCTTCTGATTGTTCTATATACTAAGCTGTCATCTGCAAAAAGCCTTGTAGTAGTTCCAGGAGAGAGATTTCTACTTATGTCATTTATATAAATTAAGAAAAACAAGGGCCCCAAACAGTTTCCCTGTGGTACACCTGACAAGACTGGTTTACAATGGGATGACGACCCTTCCACAACAACTTTCTGCGTTCCTCCCAACAAGGAATGATCTAGCCCATTTTAGCAAAGAACCACCAATGCCGATGTGTTCTAATTTAAGCAGCAGGCCCTCATGGTCAACTTTATCAAGGCTTTAGAAAAATCTAATAAAATTGCATCTATCTGCTGTCTGTTTGTTAAGACAGTTTATTAAATCATTGAGAGTTGTTATAAGTTGAGTCTCACAACTCCTTTGCTGTCTAAAACCATGCTGGGGCGTTATCTAAGAAGTCATATTTGTCAAGATGGTCCCATTATGCTACTATATATTATGTGTTCAAGTAGTTTTGCTGATATGGATGTAAGAGATACAGGTCTATAATTCTCTGCTTTTGTTTTGTCACCCTTTTTGAATAAAGGAACAATGCTCGCATCTCGCTCTCTCAAGGTATTTACTCCCTGGTCTAGTGAGCTTGGTAAAGTAGTTGGTATACCTCAGTCAATTCAATGGCACATAATTTTAAGAGCTTGCCCAGGACGCCATCAGGACCGGTAGCTTGTTTTCATTGATGTTGGTCAGTAACTTAAATACTCCTGCTTTGTTTATTTGATGTTTTGCATTTCAGGGAGTTTATTTAATCATCCTTTAGTCTAACGTTAATTATAGGCTTGGGATTTGAGAAAACGAACAAAAACTGCTTGTTTAGTAAATTTGCTTTCTTTTCAGGGTCCTGTATTAGGTTATTCTGGTTTGTTCTCAGGTCTGGAATCCCAATGTTGTCCTGTCTCTTGCTCCTTGTGTAAGACCATAATTTCTTGTTTTGATGATCACCTTCTCAAATCATCGAAGGGAAAATAATTGGAGTGAGCAAGCCTACATTCTCTCTGACACCTTCTCTTAATTGTTTATACCTAATCAGAAATCTTTCTGAATTTGGGGTTTGTAGTTTCAATTTCTTAAAGAACCGATGTTTCCTTCTCAACAAACGTTTAGTTTTTGTTATTAATCATGGCTGGTGGTTCTTGCTTGAAGTTATTTTAGTGGGTTGTTGTCATCCATAATAAATTCCAAGTTAGTTTTTTATACACTTCAAAGGTCATTGACATTATTCTTAACACTATGAGACCTCAAAAAAGACGACTGAAATCATGAGTATCCCTGCGTAATTTTGGTAAAAGTCTGCTTGGTTCCAGAGTCTGATGGTACGTTTAGGGGGCTTTCTTCGAAAGGGTTGAAAGTTGCTCTTAAGCGATTATGTCATGACACCAGGCCTGCAATTAATTCCTGATTGCCTAAAGCCCCTGGAAAATTGGTAAAAAAAAATCCAGGGAATGCATTTGCCAAGTGTTGGTATTTCAACTGACTGCACTAACCCGGTTTTTGGTGGCCATCAAAAAATGAGAATTAATATTTTTATTGTATTGTTTACCAAGTATGGCTTCTTCACGCCAATCAATATCTGGTAAGTTGAGTCTCCCCCAATCCAAAATATTGCCTTCCTATTGGCCAAAAACAATGTCGAAATGTTCTGCAAATAGCAAACTTTCATTTTCATCTGAGTCTGGAGGTCGGGTATACTGACCCAAACAATGACAGGTTCTTTAAAATTAATCCTACAAAATAAACTTTCACTATTTTTGCCTTGATATAAAAACTCATGGTTTAAGTTCTTTCGAATGGCAATAAAGACCTCCCCCACCTCTTTTTCCAAATCTTTTCCTTTCTATAAAAAATCAAATCCTCCATTAGAAGTTCACTGCTGGATGTTTCAGTTCTAGCCAAGGTTCTGTTCCAATTACCAAAATCAATGTTTTTTTCGGTGACTGAATTACTGAGTTCTTTCCTTTTTCTTGATAAGTGATTGAAAGTTTTCGACTATGCATTTAAGTTGATCTTTTTCTCTTAATGATCTGGAGTTCGGTTGCACTTTATGATTTGGGATTTTATCAATTTTAGAATCAGGGGTGGATGCAACTTAGGACAAAATTTTTAAGTTTTCTTTTGGGGATTGGTCTGGGTAGATAGCCTCAAACGGTTGCTTTCTGGCTTTCAGTCTTCAATAGAATTTTCAAAAGTCTCGAACTAAAGGTTGGAAGCCCCCAGGTAAAACACGTCCAAAATATATCACTATACATAATGCTTCATAAACTGCTGAATTTTAAAAAATACATTTAGTGTGATACTGTATTGCTGACGTCACAGGCAGCTGCTTTATGTTTCCATGTGACTCGAAATTGCAGACTCCGCATGGATATTTTACTTTGGTGGACGGACCCGGATTGAGTTCAATGTCTCCGATTGTAGGATAAGGCTTAAAGCCATGATTTAACTCCTCTATGTCTAACTCTTATTAAAACAATTCCTTATCACTGCTTAAAAGCCATGATTTAAAATCCTCTATGTCTAACTCTTATTAAAACAATTCCTTATCATGCTTAAAAGCCCTGATTTACTCCTTTATGTCTAACTCTTATTAAAACAATTCCTTTAACTGTACTATTTTGATATTTTAAATTTAAATAGGGGTTCAAATTGGGCCTAGCAATCGACGTGAGAACAGTGCTCGGCACAGCTGTACACAGGAGGGAACATGGTTCAGGTTGCACAAGTTTTATAACCTGCAAAAAAGGAACTAAAGGGGTCTACATCTACATCTAAAAATTCCAAAATTAAACTGAGTGTTAGGGGTATCGTTGTTCTGTCACATGTGGAAACAGCAAGGAAAAATAGAAAACTTTTAACGAAGCCCAGGAACAACCGGCAGTAGCCATCTTGAAAAGCTAGTGAGATACATCTTACCTTTAAAGGGTTTTTAAACCCAAATTTCGTTAAAAAAAATATTTAAAAAATTGCATTAAACTACCAACAGCCAAAAGTGCTGATTATTAAATTCACAGTTACCCGTATGAATAAAAGATGTAAAGACGTAAAAGATGTAAAAATGAATTTAAAACGGGAGCTCCAAAAAGCCAGGCAGCCTCCTCGCTGGACATGGGGCAATCCACTCCAAATTTCCCGAGGATTCCTCAGAAAAAAAGTTGCGTTGTCCATTCACCATTGAGAGGCAAGGAGGAAGAACTACGTAGGTCTACTTGGAATTTGTTGGGAAGGGTGTTCAACAGAAGCCATGGAAAGGGTAAAGGAATGTGGGAGCAGAAAACTTTTCCTTCATACTACTCTCTCTCTTTCTCTCTCTCCCTCTCCTCTCTCTCTCATCTCCTCTCCTCACACACACACACACACCACACACACACACAACCACCACACCACCACATCTACACATAATACGCTCACAGTCTCTCTCTCTCTCTCTCTCTCTCTCTCTCTCTCCTCGCTCTCTCTCTCTCATCAGCTCTCTCTCTCTCTCTCCTCTCACACACACACAAAACACCACTCACACAGCACAACACACCACCACACACACACATACGCCACAATCTCTCTCTCTCTCCCTTCTCTCTCTCTCTCTCTCCTCTTTTACTCTCTCTCTCTCTCTCTCTATCTTTCTCTCTCTCTCTCTTCTCTCTCTCTCCTCTCTCTCCTCTCTCTCTCTCTCTCTCTCTCCTCTCTCCTCACACACACACACACACTCACACACACACACACACATATGACATGTGCGTTCAAAACACACACCTCTCTCTCTCTCTCCGTCTCCCTCTCTCTCTCTCTCCTCCTCTCCGGGGGGGGGGCTCTCTCTCTCTCTCTCTCTCTCTCTCATCAAGTCACATAGTATATATTTAGGTTCCATTATTTTGTTTCAATATCCGGCGTGATTGACCTTGACATTTGGGACTGAGAACGTCATGCCGTACAGATGATTGTGTTCGTGTAAAATGTGATTAGTGATGAGATGATTATGATGATGATGATGATGATAATGATGATGATGATGATGATGATATGATGATGATGATGACTGACGACACGATCACGATACGACGAACCATGATGATATATGATTATGCGACGACGATGACGAATTACAACACGACGACGACGACGACGTGATGTGATGATTAATGGTGATGATGTTGATGATGATGAATCACACACACACACACACACACACACACAACACGACACACACACACAGCCTACGCGACACAGCACACACAGCAACAATTGGGCAGGAGGAACGAGGGCGAGCAGGCGAGCACGGAGATGGCGAAAAGGAGAGAAGAGAGAGAGAGAGAGAGAGAGAGAGAGAGAATAGGTGATAGTATCAGTAGAAGCAGAGATGCATACATCGAAATTCCTAGCATCTATAATACTATCGACGTTCTCGTTCTTACTACATATCAAGCTAGTGATAGACAACCATCGTCTATGAATTCACGATACATGCTATGAGTGATCGCTAGAGTAGACGAGACATTAGTGCTAGACTTTGGCTTATATGAGTTCGCGGGGAGGCGAAGTTGTCGGCTCGTTGGTTTTTGATTCATTTATCGGTGTGTGTGTGTGTTGTGTCTGTGTCTGTGCTGTGTCTGCTGCTGCTGTGATGCTGCTGTGTGTGTGTGCTGTCGTGGGCTCGCGCGTCTGGCTGTGCGTTCTAGTCGTCTGTGCATGTCTTAATGGACTCTGACAAAGATATTGTTCACGAGCAGTCATCAGCATCCTTTACTACGTGAGTCATACTAAAATTCTTTACTATTAACAATACCCACAGCAAGTATTATAACATGACAGAGTATACAGGATATTTTGGTGTAACCAAAATGTTAAGCGCTCATATCTGTAGAAACACTTGTTACAAAAAAGAGCCCACTGACTAACATCAAGGAATTACAAAAGAAACAAGACCTGGAAAGTTCTGGAAAATACACTTGCCTTCAAGTCGCAGGCAGTCAGGAATTTCCTTTTGAAAATATGAGCAGTATAGAAAGACAGATGCGGGTTGGTGAAACGCGTAATATGTCCATCAACGGGAACGATATCACACGATGACATCACATCACCTTTACAGTAAACGCGCAATGCGCACAAATAAGATAAGTAGTGACGATTCATGTTAGGCTTTCTTGGAAAGAAGAGAGCCCGCTGGTTGACAACACGTAACTCATGGTTGTATACGTCTGTAATAGCAGAGGTGGCGCACGATGGTGGAGTCGAAACGAACACACCCACACACAC
Organism: Conus ventricosus; assembly: GCA_018398815.1. Lineage (NCBI taxonomy): Eukaryota > Metazoa > Mollusca > Gastropoda > Neogastropoda > Conidae > Conus > Conus ventricosus. The sequence continues at coordinate 11,893 of JAFLJL010014560.1, read as the reverse complement.
ACTACAACACACACACACACACACACACGCGACGCACGCGCGCGCGCGCACGGCATCGGCACGCACGCGCGCGCGGCGCGACGGGCAGCGGGCAGGGCGGGGGGCGCGACGGTGGCACTGCACGACAGCGGCGGAGCGCACGGGGGGCACACAGCACGGACGACACACGACACACAAGCTACAGCACAGCACACGCACGCACCGCACGAACTCACACACACACGCAAGCACTCACGCATCACACACACACGCAACATACACACACACACATACACACAGCACGCATACACACACACACACAACACATCACACACACATCACTACACACACACCACACAACTAACACACCACACGCACGCACGCACGCATGCGCGCGCGCACACACACACAGCACACACACACACACACCCACACACACACATACACACACACACACCGAATGCAGGCATGCTGGCGCGCCCGCAAGAGACAGAGACAGAGACAGACGACATGCAGTCATAAAGACAGATAGAGACACAAGAACAGAGACAGAGGACACACACACGCGCGCGCGCACAGAAGAGAGAGAGAAGAGAGAAAAGAGAGAGAGAGAGAAACAAAAATAACAATACGTATGCTATTTATTCAGATTTAAATTTTCGAGAGGGGGGGGTAGTTTTTTTACAGTCAGTAACACTAAAGAGACATGAGAGCGGAGGAGAAGGGGAGAAATGGCGGGGAGGGGGAGGGGGGGGGGTGAAACCAGCATATTTCCATAACAGGATCTATACAAAACGGTAACATCACAATCAAGCCTTCCCGCAAATGCGCCGTGTCTCAGAAATAAGATGAATTGGTGATGGTGTCATTCCTCATCTTCTCGGAAAGAAAAGAGAGAGTTGTCTGACAACAAAGGTCACTCTTGTTTTAGAAGGCTGTTAATACCATATTTCCCGCACGATTTTTAATTAGGGCGACGCGCGCGCGCGCGCGCACGCACGCGCTACACACACATCACACACAACACACATACACACACACACACACACACACACATACGACACAGAAAGAGACACAGACACAGACACACACAGACACACACAGACACACAGACACCACACACTCACACACACACACACACACACACACACACACACACACACACACACAGATAACATACAGAGTTGTGTGAAGCTAAGTCTAGTTAGACAAAAAGAGTTTATTTTTTCTCGAAGAAACACAAACCCTTTAAGTAAAAGAGTTTTGCTGGGAGGTATATCAAGCATCACACACATCACACAACACATCACACACACACACACACACATACAAACACACGCACGCACGCACGCAACCACGCCGCACACACACACACACACACACACGACACACACACACACACACACACACACACACACACCTCACACACTCACAGAGGAAGATAGAGAGAGAGAGAGAGAGAGAGAGAGAGAGAGAAGAGAGAGAGAGACATACAGAGTTTGTGTGAAGCTAAGTCTAGTTTAGGAAAAAGGATTGTTTTGTTCTCGAAGAAAAACAAAACCCTTTAAAGTAAAAGAGTTTGGCTGAAGTTTATATATCATGCACAGACAAAGAATTTAATTTTTCCAGGAAAAAAGAAGGTATTGAAGGAGAAGTCCTTTCTCAGAAGAGGAGGGGTGTTAAATCTTGTAATACACAAAGAGAAAAATGTGCTGAGAAAAAAGTCTTTGAAAGAAAGCAATCTGTGATAGGTAATTAGACAAAGAGACAAAAAAATCCATATAAATAAAGTCTTTGTAAACTGATAAATCCGCATAGACCAGAAAGAAATTTATTTCTGTGAGAAGGAAGTCTTTACAGAGAGCCTTGAGCATCGAAATTAATGTATTAATTATCAAAGAGAAAAATAATGTTGAAAAAAAAAAAACTTTCAAAGAGGGAGTCCTGATTGAGGGGCAAGTTTTAATGAAGACGACGAGAGAAAAAAAATAGTGTTCCACCAAAACTACACAGTCGAAAATAGTTAGTTGTACGTCCTCATAGCGAAAGCTTTTAGTGACATGCTTTCCAATTCACGTAGTCTTTAATACACAGTCTTCACTCAGAACAAAAACATTCATCTCCATGGCTTCCACACCCTGGTTTACTCTCCGCGACTGCCCCCCCGACCCCCCCCCCCCCCCCCCCCCCCCCGCCTCTCTCCAAACAATACAAAAACAAACAAATACAACAACTTGGGCTTGAACTAACGATGCAGTTAGCCCTAGTCCATGTGGGAGGCTAAACCTTTCCCTCCAGATAAGCCAGTGTGTTTTGCCTTTCTGCCCCGGGTTGCTGGACCTTTGTCGCTGGGGTGGGGGGGGGGGGGGGGAAGGGTGGGAAAGGGGCGAGAGGTCCGTGATCACCGCTTCCGGTCCAGGATGTCCGCTTTGTTGCGGAGTCCGCATATCCTGGTCTGGTTTTTTTTCTTTTTTTTCCCCCTCCACACGTGAGAAAAAGTGTGTGCCAGTATTCAATAGGCACTTAACAAGTTCACATTTAGGTCGAGGTGCACCTCTCCATCTCTCCTCTCTCTCTCGCTCTCTCTCCGGTACTAAGTAGTTTATCAGTACGTCCTCTCTCTCTCTCTCTCTCTCTCTCTCTCTCTCTCTCTTCTCTCTCTCTCCGTACTAAGTATGCTTTCAGTACGTCCTCTTCTCTCTCTCTCTCTCTCTCTCTCTCTCTCTCTCTCCCTCTCTCTTCTCTCTCATCACACACACACACACACACACACACACACACACACACTCACACACATCACACACACACACACATACAAATTAAGATTGATTTTTTCCACCATACATATGTTCATAGTGGGAGTTTGAGAATGAGACTGGCGTAATGTTTTCCCTTGGATAGTTTGTTGTTTGTTGCTGTTGCTTGTTTGGCTGTTTCTGTTTTTGTTTTGTTTTGTTTTGTTTGTTTCATTTACCGAGGGAAAAGCTGTAAACAAAACTATGCGTGCCTATCCTTTGTCCCCTTTGTACACAAATCTGTCTCTGATATGCAGCCTGGCCCGACACATTATGCAAGATTACCTCTATTTCTTTTTTTTTTCTTTTTATGTCAACGTTTCCTCTTTTCTGAACTTAAAGTGAAAACGCGTTTGTCTCCACCGTGCTTCCCCTTCAACTGGCACACACTGTCCCATATATCATTATGACATTCCAGCATAAGGGAAGAGGTGCATAGTGGTGCACATGGTCTTTAATAGAAAAATACTGACATTGGCTTCTCCTTCCTTCAGCATGACCTGTCACGTGCAACGTTTCGTGCTCATCAACATGTTGTTTTTAACGAGGCATTCGTCATGGTTTATAAAAAAATTTTTTAAAGTTTCACGAAATCCCACGCGTGGTTGTTTTTGTTACAGTTAAAGCTTTGTTTATAACTGATGAAAACAAATCCAGTTGACATCACAGGAGTAAGCGCGACCCCACCCCCCCCCCTCCCCCACCACCACCTCACCATACATTATGGAATGAGTAATGTGTGTGTTGTGTGTGTGTGTGTGCGTGCGTGCGTGCGTGCTGCGTGCGTGCGTGCGTGCGTGTGTGTGTGATTAATACCGTACACGCCCAGCTTATTCTGAGATCATACTGTCCCTGCATCTCACCGTGCCTACAAAATAACAAATCTTTTAAAAGAAAAAAAAAACATTCTTTTTCAAGAACATCCATGCAACAATATTTCATTCCAAAACAACTTGTTCTAATTAACGAAAATTGAATCCACTGTCTGCAAATTTTATCCGTATGTGTAACAGCATGTTTACATGTTTTCTAAAAAAATACACTGTATCTTCTCCTCCACCACCTCCGCCCCCCCCCCCTCCCCCCCCCACCTCCTCTCTCCTCTCTCTCTCACATCTCCTCTCTCTCTCTCCTCTCTCTCTCTTATTGTAATTTTTTACTCAATCTCAGGGAGAGAATGTAACGCTAACCCTTGGCCTAGATTCCGTCCCCCCTCTCCATCTCTCTCTCTCTCTTCTCTCTCTCTCTCTCTCTCCTCTCTCTCTCTCTCTCTCTTATGAAATTTAAACACTATTCCTCAAATTGTCCTGCGAGACTTTCGAGATGACGTCACCTGGTATTGTTTCAATGTTTTGTAAAATTACAAAACATATAATCTCTCTCATCTCTCTCTCTCTCTCCGTCTCTCTCTCTCTCTCCTCTTATCTCTCTCTCTCTCTCTCTCTCTCTCTCTCTCTCTCTTTGATGAATGGGAGGAAGGTGGAGATGGGAAAGGGACAGTGAGGAGGTGGAGGAGGGGGCGTTATTTGTATCTGGAAGGGAACATTAATTATGATGAAAAAAAAAAAAAAGCTGCGTATAGTTACCTGTAAGAAATGTCTATGGCTGTCCCTTCCCTCCCTTGATGTTAACGCACCCGTTTTCTTTTTAAATGCCTCGAGATAATAATGATAAACAGGAAGGGACTATTGGCTCTCACCTCAGCTTCGCTATCTTTTTTAAAAAAAGTAGGCCAACCAGCCAGAAAAGAGAGAGAGAGGAGAGAGAGAGAGAGAGAGAGAGAGAGAGAGAGAGAGAGAGAGAGAGAGAGAGAAGTAAAGAAGTCAATTGAAAAAAAAGGAAGGGAAGAAAAAGAAGAGGAAAAAAAGAAGAAGAAAAGAACACCTGTAGATCGGGATATTTGAGAACACTAGTAGCCTAAGTTAGGTGTAGGACCTTTAAAACACTGTTGAAATGTTTTAGATAGATAGACAGATAGATAAAAGATGGACTGGTTGATAGATAGATAAATAAGATAGATAGATAGATAGAGACAGACAGCAGAAGACAGATAGATAGATAGATAGATAATAAGATAGATAGATAGATAGATAGATAGATAGATAGTAGGCTAAATTGAGTGACTGATTGTTTTATAGATTGACATATATAGACAAATGCGTTGTCTGTCTGTCTGTCTGTCTGTCTTTTGTCTGTCTGTCTCTCCTACCTGTGGCTCAGCTACACTCGTAGATTGACATATATAGACAAATGTGTCTGTCTGTCTGTCTGTCTGTCTGTCTCCCCTACCTGTGGCTCAGCTGCACTCGTAGATTGATATATATAGACAAATGTGTCTGTCTGTCTGTCTGTCTGTCTCTCCTGCCTGTAGCTCAGCTACACGCTTACGAGTAGTACTGAAAAGACAAACCACAACACGTTCCCACGCGATGAAATGCATAATAAAGGAAAAACGCTAACCTTCAAGACTCCAGGCCCCAAACTTTTATCACTCCAGAACAATGAGTTGTGGGCCGTGCCTCGGGTTCCTCCTCTCCGTCTAGTCATTGCCGCTGTACTCCAGCCGACCCTCCCTTTCCTCTCCCCCCTCCCCCTCCTTCCCGCCCACCTTGACCCCCCTCCCCCCCCCCCCCCCCCCACACACACACTCCCTTCGCTTAGCACCCCATCTCCCAACCTATCCCCATGACGCCTGTGGGAAATGCCTTGGTGTCTTTCATCGCAAATGGATTCCCTTACCTTCTGGACAATCTGTGCTGGAACTTTCCCCTTTTCTTTCACTCTCTTTGGCTGTCTTTTCTTTTCTTTTTTTTTTTTTTCTCTCCAAATTTTTTTAACTGTCATTCGGTGTTTGTTTGTTTGTTTGTTTGTTTGTTTCTGCTTTAGTGAGTTATTCAACTCCGCCGATGCCGGTCCTAAGCCCGCGATGAAAAAGGAGGAAGGTTGTGCGTGGGGCTAGCAACCCCACCACGTAAAAAACCATGCTTGCTACAGAAACCAACACTGCAGAAATTTCAAAGGATCTACGGAAACGACCCGGAGGAGAGTATATGAAGCGGACCACCCAAACCTTCTGTCAAGAAGAAGCTGACCCGCTGATGAAACTTCTCTCCTCCAAGACCGCCTCACGGATTGGAGTATGGAATATACGAACAATGTACGAAACTGGAAGAGCAGCTCAGGTGGCTAGAGAGATGGACAAGTACAGGCTGGAGATACTCGGACTGAGTGAGGTGAGATGGACGTCATCAGGGAAAGTCACCTTAGCATCGGGCCACCAACTGCTGTATTCAGGACCGCCGGATGAGGGGGGTGTGCACAGAAATGGAGTTGGACTCATGTTGACCAAGAAAGCAAGCAAGAGCCTGATGGAATGGGAACCGGTCAACGAGCGAATACTAACAGCTAGATTCTTCTCAAAGTTTCAGGAAGGTCAGCATAGTACAGTGCTACGCCCCAACCAACGTGGCTGAAGAAGACACCAAAGAAGAATTTTACCAACAACTACAAGCTGTACTGGATAAGTTGCCCAGAAGAGATGTCATCATAGTGATGGGAGATATGAATGCCAAAGTTGGCGGTGACAATAGTGGCAGAGAACATGTGATGGGAACAGAAGGACTGGGTACAATCAACGAAAACGGAGAACTTTTTACAAACTTCTGTGAAATGAACGACCTCATCATCGGAGGAACAGTTTTCCACACCGCAAGATAAACAAAGTGACATGGAGATCACCAGACCTGAGCACTGAAAACCAAATAGACCACTTCACGATCTCAAGGAGATGGAGACGGACCCTACAAGACGTGAAGGCATGCAGGGGTGCAGATGTGGGATCAGATCACATACTTCTGGTGGGCAAGCTGAAGATCAAGATTGCCAGGAACAAAGATACAGGTCAACAGAGGCACCCACGCTTTGACACCACAAAGCTGAAGTCAGAAGAAAAGAAGAGGGAGTTTGTCATCACCCTGAACAACAGATTCCAGGCCCTCGCAGACCTGGAGGATGGCTCACTGGAAAAGAAATGGGAGCGAGTGAGGAGTGCCTTCGATGAAGCCAGTCAAGAAGTGCTAGGATACAGGAAACGACAGCACAAACCATGGATCTCGGAAG
>JAFLJL010014559.1:13028-45528 GCA_018398815.1 Conus ventricosus | reverse complement strand
ACCTCTAGGGAGTCCCGTGGGACCCTGACGTGCATATCCAGGACATAGCTCTACATGTCCCCCAAGAGAAAGCCGGGCTTGGGACAGCCTGGTTGACTGCTCCCGCTAGGTGGAAGTTTCCATGGTTTAGCGTAGCAGCTGGAGGAGGATGGTCAATGGGGCCGGGGGGACAGGAGGGGTAGCTCCCAAGAGAGACAAAATCTGCCGACCCTGTGGCGAAGGAGGCACGCGTCAGCAGGAGGTAAGACACCAAGCAGAGCCAGGAGACACCAGCCAGAGACAGGAGACACCATCCAGACACAGGAGACACCAGCCAGACACAGGAGACACTATCCAGACACAGAAGACACCATCCAGAGACAGGAGACACCATCCAGACACAGGAGACACCATCCAGACACAGGAGACACCAGCCAGACACAGGAGACACCAACCAGACACAGGAGACACTATCCAGACACAGAAGACACCATCCAGACACAGGAGACACCAGCCAGACACAGGAGACACTATCCAGGACACAGAAGACACCATCCAGAGACAGGAGACACCAGCCAGACACAGGAGACACTATCCAGACACAGAAGACACCATCCAGAGACAGGAGACACCATCCAGACACAGGAGACACCAGCCAGACACAGGAGACACCATCCAGACACAGGAGACACCATCCAGAGACAGAAGACACCATCCAGACACAGGAGACACCAGCCAGACACAGGAGACACCATCCAGAGACAGAAGACACCATCCAGACACAGGAGACACCAGCCAGACACAGGAGACACCAGCCAGAGACAGGAGACACCATCCAGAGACTGGAGACACCAGCCGACACAGGAGACACCATCCAGAGACAGGAGACACCATCCACAGACAGGAGACACCATCCAGACACAGGAGACACCATCCAGAGACAGGAGACACCATCCAGAGACAGGAGACACCATCCAGACACAGGAGACACCAGTCAGACACAGGCGACACCATCCAGACACAGGCGACACCATCCAGAGACAGGAGACACCATCCAGACACAGGAGACACCATCCAGACACAGGAGACACCATCCAGACACAGGAGACACCATCCAGAGACAGAAGGACACCATCCAGACACAGGAGACACCAGCCAGACACAGGAGACACCATCAGACACAGGAGACACCAGCCAGACACAGGAGACACCATCCAGAGACAGAAGACACCATCCAGACATAGGAGACACCAGCCAGACACAGGAGACACCATCCAGAGACAGGAGACACCAGCCAGAGACAGGAGACACCAGCCAGAGACAGGATAAACCATCCAGAGACAGGCCAGACAGAGGGTCAACTTGGAGTGCTGAGAACAGTGAGGCATTTAGCTGCAGATTGAGAAGGAAGTGGTGGTGAAGTCGTGTCGTCTGCCACAGACAGAAAAACGGTAAGCCAGAATCTTATTGCTGCATTAGTCACAAAAATTTGGTCAGTTAATAACCTTTCCAAGCGCCATAGCTTGCATGGATTTGATATCGCATATTATGAATGGAGCCAAATGTACAATCTTGATATCATTGCACACACACACACACACACACACACACACCACACACACACACACACACACACACACACACATCCACACACACCACCGCAAAGTTATATAAAAACTACAGTACCGATTTTAACGAAACTCAATGGAAATACGAACCCTGTCCAAGAAACAAAATCATTAGATTTTGGTGCTGGTCCGGATCAAGGAGCAGATCCAGTGGGTTTTATGTGTGAGTCTTTGTGTGTGTGTGTGGGGGGGGGGGGGGGGGGTGAGTGGGTGGGTGGGGGTGAGGGGGGGGGGAGCACTTCGTCAATCACTACACAGTTCCAAATTTTGCACCTTTTACTGCCACAGCTGTGACAATGAGGACTCGGGTAGGTTTCGAACAATTTCGATCTCCCTGCGACAGTTTCGGAGAGGGATCACGAGATAAGCCGAGAACTGTTCGACGTATCGTCATACCATGTGACATCCTGAATACGGCGATACGCTAAACCCAGCCTTTTCTTTATGTACAGAACACACAGAAGGTGCGAGGCGTAAACTGTGTTCGGCAAACTTCCAGTGCTGAACAGATCAGTTGATAGAGCCCTGGACTCGTAGCCCTGGTGTTCCTGGGTTTGCGGGTTCGAATCCTGCCTGTCCGTTTTGGTAGGAGGGGAGGGGGGGGGGGGAGGGGGGTCCTCGAAGTTGATAGTTGTGTGTCTGTCTCTATTCCCAAAAAGTCATTCGAATGAGACTATACACCGAAGTTCCGTATGTTACCACATGCAGTGCATCTTGCAAACGTTCGTTAAATCCCATTAACAAAATAATGAAGAGAAGGCCAGTTTCGCTGACACGTATTCGCTAGCACGCATCCTCCGTGGAAAAAAAAGTTAAAGGAATGCGTGACATACATTCGACTGAATGTCATGGTCAACGAATGTTTAGCGCTAGCATGCAGCTATCAACTCGGCTCTGGCCAGGTAAGCAGCCGTTGTGTAACGAGTTTGGATTGTAAACCTTTGAATCGGTTGATCAAATATCTCAATAGTAGGATTGCGTGTGGGTGTGTGTGTGTGTGCGTGCGTGCGTTGGTGCGTGCGTGCGTGAGTGCATGCGTGTGTGTGTGTGTGTGTGTGCAGCGCGCGCGCGCTGTGTGTGTGTGTTTTCATGTTTCTTTTTTCATATTTAATTCAAAGAACAAATTATACTCGCAATAAAATCTGGACTTAGTTTTGTCCTTTTTTTTTCTCAATAATGATTCACATAAGGCAATAGCTGCGTAGCCACAGGCGTGTTGCTATAGATGTTATTTTGAAGGGACTGGAGTACACCTGAGTAGTTGTATACGAATTCGTCGGTGAAAATCTGGCAAGTTTCTTGAGCTTACTGCGGTTCAGGCAGTATAGGACTATTTTAACACACACGTGAACAGGCAGCCATTGTTATCAAAATACAATAAGCGAAATTGAATCAGTGTAGAGAAGGTAAATATGTTCGTTCACGAGCCGCCCATGTGATTCTGCCCGAAAACCCCTTTTTCACATACATAGCACGTCCAGCACATGTCAATTTGTGGGCCAATTGAAACCTATTTTACAAAAGAATAACGACACAAAACCTCTAAAATGACGGAAATTAGCACATTGACACGGGGTGTTTCCGTGCAGAATTAACATGGGCGATCGTAACGAAACATATATACATTCTCTCTGAGAACTTGTAAATGAACTGAAAACGTATAATGGTTTTGGACGGCCCGCCCGCCGCCAGACTGTTCCAAAATCAATATAGCCACCACAGTAGCAGCGTGGTTACCTCGGTCAACAATGCGCTTGCCCAGTGGAATTAAGTCCACTGAGCGCGCGCGATAAGCGGGACTGGAGGATGATGAAGGGTTGTAGCATTGTTAGGTTGTTGGCATTGAATAATATTTGGGGCGTGTATTGATTTTGTGCCTATCCTAATTTTATACAATGATTTATGGTTGATAAGTGTTACTCCCCTACCACAACGGGTGTTGTGGGTGAGGGCGTGTGGGGGTGGGGGACGTGTGCGGGTGTGCAGCAGGACAGTCAAAGAAAGGAAACAGACAGACAGACAGACAGACAGAGATGTGGGGTGAATGACGGGAGAGAGAAACTTTAATTAATTTTTTTAATTTATGATTTTATTGGGGATAAAACTGAAGGGCGAACTAGCTACAGAGCTTATTAATATACTTTTCGAGCTGGATTGGGAAGAGCGGAGGCGATAAAGGATCAGTTAAAGAACCCACAGGTTTGAAGAATTAATTTACTGATCTTTTTTAATCGCATTAGACATGCGAGGAAAGCGTTAAGGGGCTATAAGTAAAATGACAGATCTTGGCCCCAAACCAATTATAAAATTATTTGCCATTTTAGTTGATTTATAGCTTCTGAAGATGCTAATCTAACTGTTTCTACTGGGGCCCGAAGGAGTAAACTATTTGTTTCATGAAGATCAATTTTTACGATAACAAACCAACAACTGCTCACCTGGAGAGGAGCGGCTTTAACTTACTTACTTAATTTTGTATTTATGATTTTAATCTGGCTTTTAAAAAAATGAATACCCCCACGTCGGTTATAACGCTTACAGAATATTGCTGATTTTGGGTGGGCGATTAGTGCAGGAGTTGATAAAAGAAGCGTTAAAGACCGTGTTTGATGAATTTATCACAGAACTTTTGAACAGGTTTATCTATACGAGAAAGCGTTTATGGAAGCCAGTAGTAAAATCTCAGAGTTTGTCCTAAACAATTATAAAGTTTTTAGCCATTTTTTACTTGATAATATTGCCCTGGAAGATGTGACTTGCATGAGTCTGATGATCTTGAAGGAGTAAACTGTTACCTTTAAACCTGAACCAGTTTTTTACAATTTAGAAAGCTGAACTCTAAATAACAGTTGAATTACAATTATTTTTTTATTTATTTTAGTATACAAATGGCCTGCCCCGTTACTTGTACATCTGATTTAAAGACTTGTAAATGAACTATTTACGAGTCATTGAAAGCGTTAAACATTGATTTTAGTGGATTTGGGTTTGGAGAATGATTGTAAACAATATAATAAAAAGATCATAGTGAACTATTTTAACGAAGCAATTGAAAGTGATGAACATTGACTGTAGTGCATTGCAGGAGAAAAGAAGCTTAAATATTGGGCGGGTGTATATTGTGCGGTTTAACGTGTCTTGATAGTGTTGCAACGTTGGGCGATGAATTAAAAACTGTTCTGTTTTATTTACTTTTATATACATTTATTTTTTTAATCTACGTAATATTTGTGGCTTTTAAAACGACGACCACAAGTAAATTTGAGGACGGAAAACTTTATACAATGGGAAGAAATATTTGATATTGAAAAAAAACAATTAGGCAATGGTTTGGCGAAGTCAGACTTGAATCTTATTAACCTACAAATGTTCATGAAAGCGAAGCACACGCCATCTCTAAAATCCCAGGCGTTTCTTCAAATGGAGCCGCAGAGTAAAAAGTGCTATTGACCGTTCCGATTGATTATATAACACCTGCTGATAGTAATATGGACGTTGGGATTTTCAATAACAGAAAGAAGTAACTTTGCATCTCGACTTTAACTCTAACTGGTGACTACATGCTTACCAGTTTAACTCATGCAATGCGGTGGCCAAAGTTAAGGGGGATCTGGGTGTTGAAGGAACAGTCCTTTGAAAACAAATTAAGGACAAACAAACGTTCTATCCTTCGTTGGCAATCTTACCTTCCTCTCCCAAAAGAGTTAGAGTTAAAACGAGCAGTCTTAAACATACATTAATTTGACAAATGTGTTTTATGGGGTGTGTTTGTTTTTTAGCGCATTTACATCCTGTCAAACATCATGCAAACAGAGTTTTCCAATTAGGAACAATATATGCAAGAGCTGCTGAACTTTGATACATACCCTTTCCAGTAAGGCTAGAAAGAAAGTATATCTCAGTTTGAGTGCAAAACCAACCAATCACTGTAAAGTATAGCACATGGTCTGTAAAAGTAATATAGTGCCTCTAAGGGCTTCTCCCAACGCACCTACTTTAGGCGACTACGTTAACAAGCATGTAGACTTGCTACTGTTTACAGACGGGCTAAAGAGTACAGTCATAATGGTATTATATCCAAGAACAATAAGCAGACTTATGGGCTTTACATCAATGATCATGCTTAAAAAAGAGCTTTTGTAGAAGTGTTTGGTTAGAATCCCAACTATAGATGCAGCTGCCAGTCTTAGAACTCATTGTAAAAGTTTTGTATGACTGTTTGAACCAACTCCTTACACCTTAAACCTGGTGTCAAAATGTTAGTTTTAAGAATATTCACAAAAAGCAGATGAGTCCATACGAGGTTTATGCGACCTTTGAATCATATTACCGCTCAGTTACTACGAGCCACCAACAGCAAGAACAAAAAACAACCTTATTAACTCACCAATCAGAACTGTTCTTATGCGTTTATTTGTTTTGTTAGGTCAACGGTCATCACACAACGCCCCAGAGATTTACAGAGGGCCCCAACGCAGCTAGCAGATTTTTAGAGCAGATGAAACAACTTCGCAATCCACTACTAACCAACTAAATCTTTCCGACATTGTTATGATCTGAAGCCAAGAACGTTTATGACTCATCTAACACTGTTGGTATGCAATAAAGAATCTATTAGGAACGCAAGTAAGAGCCACGATCACTATGATGAAAGTTCAGAGGGCTACGCACAACAATTGTAATCTTCAAATCTTAAGGTTGACCTAAGACTGGAAATGTCTTATCTCTTTCTCATTCAGAGGCTATGATTCGTATTTTTTCATGCAAGCAGTGACTCTGAATATAAGAGGTGTTACCTGCATTGAAAGTTTCAGAAAAGTACATGACTTTTACCTCTGGACAGTTTCTCCTTTTATGACTCTGCCAACATCTGGATGCAGTTTTTAAATAGTTAGCAGGATCGCTCACAGACTTTTCTAATCACTAAAACACTATTTGACCCCTCTTGGTGCGTTAAAGGTGTTTTTACCCTATGAATACATGAAACTCGTGGGATAGGTTTGACGAAGCTCACTCCTCCTAAAGGTGCTTTTCTTTTACTAGTCTTAGAGGCAAAAGACATAACTCGATGCTGAATATGATACGCAGCAAAGAAAGCCTGGACAGAATTACACTGTGAAACCGTGGGCGATTATCACGATCAGTATTGATTGGCTGAAGGGGTTTATGGCAGACGGCTTTTAGAATTACAGATCTACATGCATGAAACATTACAACTTAGACTCATCACATTACATCCTCTGCCCCAGGGTTTATCTTGGGATGCTTTCTTAAAGTCTACAAACATCCAGATTGGACTTAATTTCTGATTCTCACCCACCCACTTAGATGATTGAGATGGGCGGAGGGGAGGTATTTAGCATGGGCCTCACATCCTTACTGCAAGCTAACAACAAGTATTTTGACGATTATGATCCCACTAAACACCCAACTATCTACTGTATTAGACGCCCAACTATCTGTATGGATGGGCCATGAGTCAACCACTTCCACTGAGAAACTTTACAATGATAAAAGGACCTCATTTTTCTTTAAATGGTTAATACTGTGTTAGGCCAGGGTTGTCACTAGCTTACGCCTGATAATCCAAAATAGGACTAATCTTGGAAAGTCGAAGTAGATTTAGATTATCCTAAAGAATTACACGATCTCACACGTTACCCCCTAGCGCAGAAAGGTGTAAAGATGAGGTCCTATCGAGACGCCTAAACTTGTGCCTGAATCTTAGAACACTAAACTAAATATGTGTGTCTTACAGACTGTTACCAGTTTTACCTTTTTTTAAAAGGACACGGGCTGAAAACAGACAGCTGTTCATAGATCATTGCTTTTGACCAAGCGCCCTTTATGAGGCCATCCATCAAGAAGAACACTGATCTTATGAACCCAAGCCACTGATGCTCAGAAAAAGACGTCTTTAAGTTAATGAATCAACAGCTGTTTTGGCCAAAACATGGAGAACGTACCATCGCAAAGCCTGTTAAAATAGTTACACAAGACAAACCAAGCAATTAAGTTTGCCTCTAAACCCAACTTTCAAGTACTTTTAGAAGATTTAACGGACAGCTTGGTTGGCATTATGATGGAAGAACAAAGGATGTTAAGTTCGGACAAGCCTCAGTGTATATTGGCTTTACTGGATAGAGCTTGTCAAAGTTATTGATGTTAGAATTTCTGATATGGACTACTTTAAACCGCGGTACCAGAAGCAAGAGTCCTTTACACAGAACTGACTCCTTTTATGCTTAGAGTCCCACAGAAGACTTTTACAAAGACTTAAAAACGAAGTAGCTATTAAAGGAGTTGATGGGTGGTATGACCATCGTGCGATTCCAAAAGACAGTCCTTTACATTCAACTGCAACAAGGCAAGTAATTGGAAAGATGAAGGACGAACTTCATGGGACAGTTATAAAAGAATATGTTGGTTTGCGGTCAAAAGATGTAAGCGGTGCTAGCCAAGATTCTGTAATGAAGAAGGCTAACGGCATAAGTATAGAAGTTGTCAAAAAAAATATAACTCACGACACTACAAGCAAGCTCTCTTTGGAAACAAAGTATTTCATCACACAAATGTTAATCGCGCTCAACTCTCCCTCAAGGTAAACACACCTGCTTGTTCAACAAAAATATCACTAGTCTCTAACAATAACAATGATTCTTACGTCCATCTGAGTTTTCATTATGCTGTAGGTCAATGGAGAATTTAACAAGATTAACTTGACTAATTTCTTCCAGGACTATTAACGTTTCCGCGGGACTGGGCCTTACTTACTTTTCTATACGATCTTCTACTTCTGCTCTATTAATAAATCAGAACGACAACTGGCTCTTTTCCGTCTTGTGTTAGTTATTTTTAAATCCAATGGTTTATATCTAAGTCAATTTAATTCTTTAAATTGGTGTTCCCGTCAAACACGTATATAACTGTTCATCGCAAAAACCCCGCACTAGTGGTAGACAAAACCTTTAGAACTGTAGATGGAGAGCCGGCCAAACAAATTAGCACATGTTTTTAACTGTTTGTAATGGACATTACAACATTGGGTTCCGAGAAAATCAGACGGTCTATTACCTTTAAATTCTAAATGCCCCATTCTACAAGGCCCGTGTGTGCTGAAGCTATGTGTTTTTCGCCACTATTATAAAAGCCCAAATTCGAGCATAGGCTTCTGGGAAAACTACTTCCCTTTTTCTTTGAGTTCGGAAAATTTATATAACTATAGATTTGCTCATTAATTTTTAACTTAATGTTAACATTGCTAAAATACTTCTCGGAAATGAACAAAAGTTGTAGTACCCATCAGGTATTTTAAATGTTTTAATAGATTACCTTGTCATCATTAAAACAATAATCCAGTTATTTGAGGCCTTTTCAGTATGTTTGCCCACATAACTTTTAAACCACATTTCTCTAAGGGCAACCCCTATATTTACCCGCGCCTATTGTCAATTGGGTCGTTAAGGGCACACGGTTTGTTTTGGTTGGTTTATATAGATGCGCATCTTTTTTATTACTATTCAAAAAACTAATTTAAAAATTGGGAACCTTTTAAATATAACGAAAGAACAAAATGCCACTTTACAATGTAGGAGGGTGTTGTATAATCCCAAATATTTTAGACTTTAGCGATCTAACCATTGCAGTAGATGAATTATACGGTCTTTCCAAGTTAGACTTGTAAACTCGCTAACTAGCGATTAAATCACAATAAAGAATGATAGAGTGCCATCTGCTGCTCATCCCACCTGTGGCTTTTTTCCAGAATCAGTTAAATTTTGCCATTTTCTGCGAACTACTGGCTGTGGTGTTTCAGATGCAATCATTTAAACCACCCTAATCTCTTGGTAGGTCAGTATATAACTTCATGTGTATTACAGTATCGACGAATATAAAACTGAACTAAAAGTGCCCCTCCCTACGACAATGCGTTTTATCCATTTAATAGCCCAATGAACAACTAATGCATATGAAAGACTCTGCCAATGAATTTAAACATTGATCCCATCAACTGATTTTAGACAAACGTTAGACCGCACTCATGGGTTTAAGGCAACATTTATTTGTGGGGTGCGCTACAAAAAGAGTATTTACCTTATAGACTACGGCCGGCCACCACCTCTTTCACCCCAAAAACACAAGTTCGGTTGGGGGTCCATAGAACAAAAACACACCCTAATGCCTGTACAACATTTATCTTAGATAACAGTAAAGGCCTAACATGCAGGGAGTGCAA
Organism: Conus ventricosus; assembly: GCA_018398815.1. Taxonomy (NCBI): domain Eukaryota; kingdom Metazoa; phylum Mollusca; class Gastropoda; order Neogastropoda; family Conidae; genus Conus; species Conus ventricosus. Next base: position 35,685 of record JAFLJL010014559.1, on the reverse strand, counting down.
AAGACTTATCGACACCATACGGACATATGTTTGGTGTCTATTAGGAGCCACAAGCATCAAACCAAGATCTAGCATACTAGATCATCTAAGGGTTTGATGACTAGCAAAACAATTTCTAGCTTAATTTAGAAGATGCTATTAACTCTGCTGTTGATTTGCCTGCAGCATACAAAGGTATCAAGACGTTCTTGCACACGCTAGGTCAAAGGTTGACTTTGTTGTAGGCATGGATATACATGCTCCCCTCTGACCTTAGACTGCAGCTTGGTCTGATACAGAATTATAACAATGAAATCCTCATAAGTGGAGACGGACCAAAACTTAGGGACACAAATCCAGGCTTAAACACAAAGACCTCGCTCCATCCTTTTATAAGAACGTACCTAGCCCTGAAGAACGCGATCCAGTTCTACCGCGCCCCACAGCCAGGAAAGGCAGCCACAGGCCAGAAGCTCCCCCACAGCCAGGAAAGCACTCGCTGTTAATCTGCCTTACACTGACAGTCACACTAGCGAAAAGGACAGCCCTTGTTGTGTTTTTAAACTTTTACTGGATTAGCTTGTACTTTCTTTCACTAAAAAATTACTTCCAGCAGCTAGCACTCCTAACGTCCCACAGATGGTCCGCCATATAACAGCAACTTTGCCTATAGTAGACAAAACCCAACTAACAACACTGCCTATTCTGCCAGGCAGAGCATCAAGCGCTTTCGCGGCTAACTTCTTTATAAGTTTGCTAGATGATGCAATTGTTTTCTAATCCAACTTTTACCAGGCTGAGGCCCGCCCAGCTGGTTGTTGGAGGCGTACTGGCCTGTTGGCGCACTGCCGGTTACAAGCATATAAACGAGGGTTAGAGCTAGCAACCCAACAGCTGTTAATATACTTATATTGTACTCCTGTTCCCTGAACAGAGTCCTTATTCGTTCTGCTCCAGCGTAGTGTTTGTCATAAGTAGTCTGTTTATAGTTTTCTCTTACTCTGCTTGTTTGTGCTGCTAGCTGCGCTCTGTTAGTTAGACAGCACTTCTAACCTAGCTGACCTTTGGTTAGCATTTAAATCTGCATTTTCTGTTGTATTTACCCTTTTCTTCTTGCCCTAAATGTTATCATCTGCATCAGCCAGTTTATTTTTTCCCTCATCAATTTCTCTATCCAGCTCACAGAGTTTTGCCCAAATTGTTTGTTAGTTCGCCCCTTATTGTTCGTTGTAAAGCCTCATTACAGCCCAGGATTTCACGCATAGGCAATGGAGCAATGTCAATTGTTTTTTAACTGCGTTTCCTCATTAAAACGTGTTTCAATTTCTGCTTTAGTTCTTTCTGTCTTTTAATTAGATTCATCTTGCATTGTTGGAGTTAAAATCTTGAGAGGAATGTTTGTTTGTTAGATTGTGTTGGCAGCATCTTGCCAAAGTTCTGTAACCGCTAATAACGACATCGGCTCTTAACTCTAAAGGGTTGAAGTGTTCTGCCTTAGCAATAGGGAGTTTGCGCCTAAATTGTGCTGAGTTTTAAAAACTTGTTGGGGTTTTGCGGTCGAAGTACTTTTACGCGGTCTCCCGCACGGTTCTTATTACTAATGCCCCACCATCTCTTCAAAAGCGTTAGGTCAAATTAAAACCTTTTTTTTTCTGGTAGCTTCGTCCTAATGCTGTTTAGCATGATTGAATTCTTTCTCGCAATGTTCTTTACGGGTTTTAGGGAGTGAAGAACCTATCCCTTCTAGTTCTTGACGAGCTTTTAAGGAGTGAAGAAACATCTTCTTTAGGCCCTTTACTATAAAGGGGCCCCGCGGCCTGCTTCTTCAAGCTCTTCTTGCAATGAGGGGACTAGTTCGACATCTTCTTCTTCTCCACCAACAGGATCAATCGCGTCAAAATCTTCATCATATTTTTATTTATATTCTTTTTGTTTTATAACAAATGACTCATTTACGAGTTGTACCTCGATTCCATACAGAAAGGAAGGACCCATGGCGTAAGAGGTATAAGGCAGACCCGGTACTAGTGTAAATACTCCATCAACAGTTCAGGCCTGATCACAAACATTAACAGTTATTGTTCCCGGAATCTTGGCACTGGCGATGTTAATACTGCCAGGCAACGGCTAAACTGCATTCCAAAATAGTTATTAAATCGATTGATCCTAAATGCTACTGTTGTTGCTAATTTAGCAGGGCAATCGTTTTTAAACATATGGCAATTATAACTGTGAGGGCCAGAGCAGTGTTTGTATAGACGCGGCAGACCTTTTTGTTCCCTTTATCTTGATCTAATGGTTTTTGCCCTAAAAAGAAGAAAAGAGAAAGTTTATCGGGAATTACAAAGCCCAACGCGTCTCAAAGCACAGGCTTTTAAAGGGAGGATGCAAAGAATGATGTTAAAGATGAGCGTAGCAGAAGCATTTGCAACAGATTTTGCATCCTCTGGATTTGAGCTGTTAAAGGAGCATATGCATATTACAAGGCGCATAAAAGAAAAACTTTCTTATCATCTGACATTGAATCCTAGGATTCTGTCGTTCTGTCTGACGACCCTTAGCCTAAAATCCACAGTTAGCGGGACATCTCTCGTGAGTTTGATGTTGTTTACTAACCCGAACTGGCCTAGAACAATCTTAACCCAGTATAAAAGTAAAACGGTTATTTAATTATGAAAACGTTATACACGCCATTACAGAAAATAAAAACAAGCGAGACACTTTTTTGGAACATACATCTAAATCAGTCTTAACGTCTTTATAAGGATTTTGTTATTGTTTACTGAAGAAACAACTCCCTTTCAGAGAGAATAGAAGCGTTTTATTAATCCAAAAATTTGAGAAGGTTGATGTTGCAATAAATGGCAAGTTGATCAGTTGTATCAGGGCGCGGACTTTTACCTCCCCAACACTTAGATGAAAGAAGTAAGTTATTTGTGGAGTAGGCAAAGGGATCCTGCAGTTGTTCGGGTATGTAAAAACTTCGCCGTTATGATGTAAGGTCGAAGACTACTTAATAAACAAATTGGGCTGTGTGGATTTTAGATCTACATTTGAAACAGGTTTGTTGGAAGTGGAGAAAGGGTAGGGCAAAGATGGTATAAAAATAAATATTCACAAGAAAAGCAGACGGAAACGGTCCAATAAAAATGCCCATTTTTATGGGTTGTTGATGCTCAAGTTAACCATTGAAAGAAACGGCTAAAAGACGCAGCTCATTTAAATGCAGAAGAAATATCTAATAAAAACTGAAGGATAGCTTGAAGTTTCTTCTAAAGATCCGCTGTTCTCTTATCTGCGGGTTACTGGGTGTGGGAAAAACTGTCTTCGTACTTGATTTGTTACAAACAATCTACAGGTTTCATTTACGAGTACATTGTTAATATTCTGCACAACCATTAAGCACAACAAGTTACAACAGAAAGGAAGTTTATTTGGACAGACGAGAATATATTTTTAGTTGGTCCTAGCGACAAACTGAGCGACTGTTTAGAACCTTACTATAATACTATTTGAGGGAAACTGAAACGCTGTTTTTTGTTGATGGACTGTTCGGGCTGAACGAGGGACATTGTTAAAAAAAGAAAACGCCCTGTCAAGCTAGCCTTTAGTGGGCGCCACGCCTTAGTGTCTGTGTTGGCTTTAACTCAAAATTACAATGCTGTCTTAAAAGATTTTCGATCGCAGTTTTAAAATCGGTTGTATTATTATCACTAGGACAAATATAGTTTTGAGAATGTTTTAGTGAAATTATATAATAAGGGACAAAGAGGAGCTAAAAAAAATAAAGAGCGTTAGAAAATCTAAGACGCTAAGCTAGGCTTACGGACTGACCATCCCGTTCAATACGTTTGTTTATTGTAAGTTTGGTTATTATTTACTGTTTTAACAATTTGTTTATTATAATTTTATTATTATAAAAAGAATGTCTCGGGGCCAGAATTGGCCAGACAGAATCAAAAGTGAGCTAGTCTAAATGCTGCAGTAGAGCTAATGACCTAGCAGAACAACTGAGTTTGATCTAATAGGAGTGCCAGGAAATTGTTTAGGCTTTGAGTACCAGATGAGGGGTTTCACAAACGAACAGCAATTGAAGGTCAAAAAACTACAGCAATTCCTACCCTAGCAGAGATAAGAAATTTACGAGCAAACGTTTGTGGCAAACGTGAATACAAACTTCATAAAAGAGAAAATGCTTGGGCGTTGCTTCTGAAATGGACTGGGAATTTAAAGTTTGAATACGAAGCCCCCATGTTACTTTGCATAAGAACAACACTTTTGAGAAAAGCCTTAAATGAAGGGCCCATTCTTGTTAGCCTGTCCCGGAACACAATCAGAAAAGCAGATTGAAATAACTAAGCGCGGTTCTGAAATATGTGCTACAGAGAAAGAATTCCTTAGCTGCAAAGGTGGGGGGTGGACACCGTAGGTTAGAATTTACCCCAAATAATTAGAAGCACTACCTAGGCAAATGACGATGATTTTTCGCTTATTTATTACTCCGAGGGGGGCGGATACTAGTTGCCTGAACATTGCGTTTATTAGAGCATACAAATAAAGGCTGAAAACTTAGATGCCCCGTTTAAGTCGTTATTGTTAGTACTAAAAACGGAGATGAAATAACGGCCCTGGCATCTCATCCGACAAGGCTTACTATAATGGTTGACAAAGACCAACTAACAGTACTTGCCTTTATTTTTCATCAGTTTGTTGATTTTGTTGCGTTTTACTCTGTTGATGAAGTGCTGCCAGAAGGATTACTAAGACGATATGTATCAGATTAATTTTAAAATAATCTTATTTAAAAATGGAGGTTTCAACAGTTTAGGTTAAAGCAAATAATGAACTTTCAAAGGAAATAGGAAAGCGACTGGGATTCCGTATAGAGTTACTAGAAACAAATATGCTAAAGCTTTTTACTTTTTATTTTGATTTTAAATTATTTTTTTTAATATTATTTTTAGATTTTCTTTTTAATTTTTTTTTTTTTATTTTTTTATTTTTTATTTTTAATCTTTTTTTTTTTCTTTATATTTTATTAATTTACTGTTGTTTAAGAATAAAATTTAATTAAATTTAAGTAATAAATTATTAAATTTTTTATTATTTTATATCATTTAAAATTTATTAATTTTTATTTTATTTTTTTATTTTAATTTTGTTGTTTTTTTTATTTAAATTAAAATACTCTTTCTTATTGTAATTACTAGCTCATCTAGCTGTAAGCTAGGTTAAGTTGCTGGGTCTGCATTGCTGTTTAGCTTTCTGGGTTGGTGCGCAGCCTCTTTAGCATTTAGGAGGTCTTGGTTTAGGGTTAGGCGCCATGTCTATGGTTGGTAAGTGCTGTTTTAAAAAAATTACTCCTAAATTACAACAAGCACCATCTGCTCTTGTTGCCCTAGCATCAGCAAAACTTTGCTATTAGCAAAATCATTAACAGGATGAAAAACATTAGGACGAGAATTTCAGAAGCTTATGGCTCCCGCACGGTGATGATTATAGACCGGACAGAAAATTGAAACTTCTAAAAGGAGTGTGAGTGAAAAGGGACGTTTACTTCTCGTAACAGGTAGACACTGATGCAATTAAACTGAAACATTGAAAAACAAACACATGATCAAGTTAAAAACCAAAATTAGAGCAACATAAATAAGTTTAACAAATAAATAAGTTATTAACAAATACTATTTTTTTTGTTAACTCACTGTGTTTGGCGGGACAACTTGCAGCTCTTCACCAAACAAACGATCTTTTAGGGGCCGGCCTTTTGGACATAGTAGCGCCGCTAGAAAGAGAGGGGTCTCTTTCAAATATATACGGGAGGGTTTCTGGTTTTCATAATTCTTTCAAACTTCATTCCATCTACGCTTCCATATTGGGTCTGTGGCTCTAATTTAACATCCACCTTCTGCCTCTCCAGGAGCAGTACAAGTATCATACGTTTAGTTCCAAACGGTAGAGTTTTTGAGCCCCCCTGCACATCTGCAGTAATGTAATTTTTTTTAATTTGCTCGCGTTTACTGGTTTAAGGCCTGTTGCTTGAAATTCTTCATTGTTCATGGCACGTAGATGCAGGCAGCCTTCATAAACCATTCTGTGTGGCGTTCTCTGTACTCGTAGTTGTACTTCGTAGTGTTCCTAATTTTCAGTGTATGGATAGGTAAACAGGCGTTCGCTAGATTTTATTAAAGTTTCTACTAGGGCGTGTGGATCGATGGTTTTGCCTGGGAGCCCTCTCTTACTGTAACATGATGTTTTAAAAACAGTTGGTTTACAGAGCCTTTAACTATTATTCCATCATCAAACTGGATCAACCTAGAGATACTTTAATGGCCCTCTCATGTTATTTGCTGTTAATGCCACAGCACAGCGTTGAGCTTTTATTCGTTAAAGGTTCAGGTCTTTTGTATCTTGAAGCCATGTCCAACGACTGTTAAGCATACTTAAACTTTTTCTTCTAACTTTAATCATGTGGAAAGAGTACAGCAAGTCCATTGGTGGGTTGTCATTAGGATCTGAGTTAACAAAATCTAACTAGGCCTTATTATTCTTTTGGGGGCAGGCAGATATATTTGCCAAATTGGCCTGTTTTGAAAGCAGTCTTTCGGCTGATTCCAGGGACAACTAAAAAAAACTCTACGAACAGTTTACTCAGTTTTTCTATAGCGGTATTTCCTTTCCAATACCTTTAGGAGAATAATATATTTTGGACTCGTATTGTCCATAAGAAGGGCTGTATTTTTAATTGTTTTTAGATTGTTATGTGCGGCATATAGATTGCTCCCATAGCACCACAATAAAACCAATTTCCGCTATTTTCTGTTCTTTGACGGTTCATAAAGTCAGACAGTTCTGGCGGTTGGCGTTGTTTAGAAACTCTTTTCCTGTCACTAAGTAAATACTCATTCATTGGTCATCAACGTCTGTAAATGTGTGCTCTGATGTTCCATGTTCTCTTAACTTTTTATAATATAAAGTCTACGGGAGCAATTCGTTCTTTTCTTCGTAAGCGTATCTTGCCTTAGCTAAATCTTCTATTTGCCTTGTATGCGCTCTTCTCTCTTTCATCGGACCGCCATTTACGTAAACTATTATTGCTTCCAGATAAGGCCGAATGCATTAACAATAGGGCTCCTCTACATCATAACTACTCCCCGCCATCTTTTTATAAATTATTTTCTTATAAATTTAATCTTTCTATGAACTAACAACTTTCTGGTATAATCCCCTGTGTACAAGAAAGTCTTTTGCCGCAATCCCTGCAGTACTTACACCTATAACCTTAACAATGTCCTCAATGTCTAACCTTCTAGATCCGCCGGTTTCATTTTAAACATGTTTTTTTGCTAACACGCTATAGCCTATACTAAGGCGCTCTAAAATACAGCGAATGGTAAATGTATTGATAACTCTTTTTATTCACTCATCTTTTTATTACCTAAAAAAATATTAAAATAATCATAATACGAAAGGACTGTCTATGTGCTTTTAATCAGATAATCTTTTGTTTTAAGCTTAAAAATAAAGTTGCAACTATGTTTGGCGAATCTTCTATCTTTCCCATTGTTGGGCGGTTTTATTCCTAACAAACATATTGAAAGGGTTGAATAGACTCTACCGCCAAACGATAGCACTGCATAATTAACCAACTTTACACTCATGTTTTTAAAGTATTATATTATTTTTATTGTTTTTTAAAAAGGGATTGTGACGAACTATTAAAGTGTGAGGAGCAAGCAGACTACACCGTTAGACCACTGCCATAAAGAAAGTATTATACTCTCTGGCTGCGTTGAATGTGGAAAAATAGAAGTATTTAGGTGTTGTAAGTATTGAACGGATTCAAACAACTGTCTACCTCCGCACATTGAAAAGTACTACGCTAGGTACGAAGCACAGTTAGGGAAAAAATGGTTAGATCAGTGGGTCAGACAATGATTAGTCTATTATGCTAAGGTTAGTAGTAAGGTGGGCGCCGGTTTTGATTCAGATGAGATTTATAATAGGACTTATCACAGATTCCGGTTTTAAACAAGTCCTAGACACTCTTGCTTGTGCCATGTATTACAGATTTGGGAGATGCTATGTCCCTTCATCAATGGGATTAATTACTTTTAATCATATTAATTTTGATCATTTAAATTTAATCGCAATAAAAAAAGATGGGCGATCAGGAGAAGAGACGCCATAGGACATGTCCGCAGGAGAGAATTATCCACAAGTTGAATGTGCCCCAAGTAAATGTGCCGCAAGTGGAGTAATGTTACCTAAGTCTAAAAGTCCTGGGGCGTGTTGAGGGCGGGGCGTTAAACTGGCTGAATGGAACAGACTGGATAAATCAAACCAATCAGCCACAAATACAAAAATTTGTTAGATAGTAATACAGCATCGCCAACCGCCAAACAACCCAATTAACAACAACACAATCAAACGATAAGACTATTATTAAGTATAGGGTGCTTGCTGTTGTTGCTGGGGGTGGTTTTTTAGATTACTAATAGCTAACGCCATGACTAACAACAAAGCCACAGCCCCCAAGTAAAAGAAGAGAACCGCCTTCTCAAAAAAGTGCAACCTCCTGCGTAGACCATTTTTATGGAATAGTTTTAAGAACTAGATTAAAGTCACGGTTAAGAACTAGATAAGCTTCACGTTAAGTTAGTTATAGAAAGTACTTTTTAAGTTAAGTGCAAGTAAATTACAGTAAAGTTGGAGTAAGTAAATTATAAAAGTTCTTGTTAAGTACTAGGTTAGGTTTTGTTATGTTCTTAAGTAAGTACTAGTTAGGATCTTAGTTAAGTACAAGCTAAGTCAGTCAGAGGTATGTAAACCATTAGATTTTATCATGCCGTGTAAGCTGAATGTATATATGTTCGTTCACGATCGCCCATGTTATTCTGCACGGAAACCCCGTTTCAACGTGCTAATTTCGTCAATTTTAGAGGTTTTGAGGCGTTAATTTTTTTTGTAAAATAAGTGTTAAATTGGCCCAAAACTGACATGTGATGGACCGTGATTTGTCTGTGAAAGGGGGTTTTCGGGCAGATCAATGGGCTGGTCGTGAACGAACATATTTAATTCTCTTCAGTGCACACAGAATCAACATAAAGTAGAAAGGGAGAGAGAAGTGCGGATTTTCTTTGTACTCCCCTTCGTGTACAAGCGCAACTTCGGTCTGTCAGAATACTGTTTATTGGAAATCTGCTTGACCAGTTACTCTTTTATATTACAGGTTTGCTCTCTCTCTCTCTCTCTCTCTCTCTCTCTCTCTTCTCTCTCTCTCTCTCTCTCTCTCTCTCTCTCTCTCCTCTCTCCAGTATGTTTTGTCTTGTTTGTCCGCTTTATTTATTTTTGCATCTGAAACCAACTTGGTATATTTGGCCGGGATTGAAAGAACGAAAGAAAAATCTGGCTATCTTTTCGGTTTGTGCACCATCTCTGTTTGTTCTAATCGGCTCTCTCTCTCTCTCTCTCTAATCAGCTCTCCTCTCTCTCCTCTCTCTCTCTCTCTCTCTCTCTCTCTCTTCTCTCTCTCTCTCTCTCCATATTGCGCAGTTGTTCCTGATATTTATGGTGATTCGTTTTCGTGAATGTTGTCTGTAGTGTAAGGAGTTCAGGTCGAAACACGTGTCGTCTGAGGGGCGTTGTCTTTCCGGAAACCTGCTGTCGAGCTCTCCAAGGTTTCTTCCTACTTGTGTGACCAGCGCATTACTTATTGTTTGTTGTTTCGTTGTGTCCCCCTCGTTAGAGGCCCTCGGCCTAAACTGATAGTTTCGGCATTCGCATTGTGTGTGTGTGTGTGTGTGTGTGTGTAGTGTGTGTGTGTGTGTAGTGTGTGTGTGTGTCGTGTTCGTGCGTGGTGCGTGCGTGCGTGCGTGCGTGGTGCGTGCGTGCGTGCGCGCGCGGCGGCGCATATAACACAACCAATTTCAGAACAAGCCATGGGATTTTGTTCTTTTTGGGAGATAAACCAGAAATGTCCCATGCCTGGAGATGGAGTGAGCAGGGGAGGAAAAAATTGATTGAAAGGAAATAATCTGAAATTGGGGCCCGCCAGCCTAGACAGTGCATGGTGTTATAGACAGAGAGATTTCAGTTGACCGTTGTTCATTTTCACATCCGATTCGCGAGAGGATGGGGTCCATATTAGTGCTGTCATCTCGTAGTTTCTTACACAGTTGTTTTAGAAAATCCATTAATTCATTACTGGTTTTCTAAACATACAACAAATGCTTAACACTTCGTTCTTCATAAAATCTTAAATGAAAAAATATCTTTTCTGCCAAGGGACAAATTACTGCAGTTTGAAAAAACACGGAATCGGACATTGGTCTCCTGTTCCGAACAATTTTCGAAATTGTTCCCCTTTAGTAAGTTTAGTATGTTTGAAAATTACAGATAAACATTTAAATCTTGGCGCCCCCCCCCCTCCCCCCAAAGTAAATACATAAATTGAATAAGTAAATAAAAAAATAATCCGAAAAAAGGATACAGAAATACACAGACAAAAAACTATTATTGTTCAAACTTTAATTTAGTACTTCCTGCGATTCTCAATGAAACTCGATCTTTTGACAATACATAATTTATAACGCCACTAGGACAAAACACAGCTCGCATTCACTTTAATTCTCGAGACAAACATAATAAGTAGTTTCAAAAAACATAGTTTTTTAAAAAGCTTATCTCTTTCGCTTCCACCTTCCTTGGTCTAATGGAGGGGATTGTTGTTTTTAAAATAGCATGGGGATTGGATGGATGAGTTGGCGACATGATGGGGGGATGGTGGATTAGAAGTTTTTTTTCTTTTTATCCCAAAAGTCATTGAAAGGGGTTATTCTATCTCATGGTGTTGTTTCTTCTTGCAAGGTGTCCTCCTTTAACAAGAATAAGGGTGTTAGGAATTGTCTGAGAGTGTTGATTTAGAACACCTTTCCTTACACGTGGCTGGGAAAATAGCTGAGTACATCGCGGGAAACGTTTTTTCTTCTTTACAACCAATGGTCGCGGATGGTAAAACCTTTCTTTTAGGATTTATCCTTTTCTCTTCTGTGTTTAGCCACCTATTAATACTCAAATACTGTCGTCATCACCAAAAAGTGGTAGTATTCCTTCCTTTTCATTTGATTTTTTTTTTTTAATCAACTCATGTCTTTACGTTTGTTATTACTTGTCATCATTCATATGTCAACTCCCTGGTCCATTCCCAGCGGCCTCGTCTTCATTCAGCCTCCATTCTTGTGCCCGGAATAGGTGAAGATAAGTGAGTGTTCGTATTTGGTTTCGTTGTCCTGCACGTTGTTTGTTTTATGACGAAGACCTAAGAGCTCGAAACACGCGTCGTGTTTTGTCTCGTAAGCTGCTTGTGCACATTGTTTGCTGGAATCACTACTAGTTTTTTTTTTTAAGGATTTGAACGGATTTTGGAAGAGTTTTTGTTACCCGCCTGGTTTTTCTTAATATGAGTCGGAACTTTTTGTTACAGATCATGTGAGGGATACGACCTCGACTGAACATTGTGGCATTGATGGCAAGTTGATCAACAGTTCATTGCCTCTGCATGCTGACGTGACCAGGAACCTTAGCAAAGAACATGCTGTAACCCCATCAGATTTGAAAATGGTTACCACTCTTAATTAAAAGTCATCGGATTTGGGGTGTTTGACGAGCAAAAGCCCTTCCCCTCCCTCCCCCCCCCCCACCCCCCCCCCCCCCCCCGGCCTCCAAAAGCAAAGAAGGAGTCAGAGAGAATGGAAACATCTTATATTTTGATTTATGGCGGCCACTTCAAGCGCCAGGAGTAAGACTGCGAGCTCAACAGTGTGAGATGGAGCTGTCTGAGGGCATGTTTGTTGCACGTTTCTGCGCCATTTAAGACGGTAAGCAGGTAGAAGCAGTTCTCCTTCAGGTGGGGAACATTATATTCTTTAAGAGGACAGAAATATTACGATCGTTCAGGGGCATAGCGTCTTGACAGTCAGAGAGCTGGTGGACTTTTTGCCGTCAAGGATCAAGATCCAACGCGGACCTCTAGAGTGTGGCAAATTTCATGGTGGATGGTCCGGAAATTTTGCACAAATCACACACGTCTCTCGCGTCAGTGTCTGTATGTATTGTTCAGATGGGTAAGAATGACTGAATCTTGGGTGGGGATTTAAACTAGGGTTCTCTTCAAATTTACTTACTGACTTTCGATGGGAAACAAAAACAAAAACAAAACAAAACAAAACCAACTCCCCCCCACAAACCCACACAACACAAACAAAAACCGCATTCGATGAAACATGATTTTGAGGACAGCAGAGAGATTTCAAACAACTGTTCAAAGAAAGTTTGTCGACGATTGGAGAAGGGCGTATCCCAAGACTCGGCACTCGGGTTGTATACAGGAATTGTGCGGAACGTTCCAGCCAGAGTTAAGGCCCTTGATGGTGGATGGAAATAACAGTTTGTTTGAGTTAGGAAGATCTAGCAGAACCATAAAACACCCACATGCGTAAACTCCAGTTTGGAGCGGGTCGAAGTCCGTAAAGACGGAGGGAAAAGTGTTCGTTCATAGCACCCCTGTCCCGTGTGTGCCACGATCGATGCTTTCAGACAAGTTTTTGGAAGTGCTGGATGTGACTTTTAAAGCTGACTTTATTTTCAAATCCAAAATAATAACCCCAAGAAATTTGGCCTCCTTTCACCAGCTGGAATGGTGGCTTCATCCCAACGAATGAAACGTCAGGGTCCCGCAAAAGCATTGTGGACAGATGTGATGGTTGGAATAGGACTTGAGGTTTTTTTTTTTGGCGCTGAAAAAGAAAAGCCAATTTCTCGATCGGGCCCCCACTGTGGGATATTCATCCACGCAAAATTTTTGGACTGCGCCTGTTTGGGGAGATTGACCTGCGGGACAGCTAGGCGGATGGCAGAATCTGCGGTAAGTTCTTCTTCACCTGTATCTTCCCTCGGGGCCAAGCATGCTTATGTGTTCACATTGGGACGTTGGTAACCTGAAGACTTTCCAGCTCTAGCGTGCGCGTGACCCTAACCTTAACCCTATAAAGTGACCTAACCCTGGTCCAGCCGTAAAATAATATCTAACCTAACCCCATCTGCCACTCTGTCTCTCTGTCAGACTGTTGAGGGCTGTCCTGACGTCTGTCTGCCTGTCTGATTGTGGTCTTCTCTCTCTCTCTCCTCTCTCTCTCTCTCGCTCGCTCTCTCTCTCTCTCTCTCTCTTCACTCTTCTCTCTCTCTCTCTCTCTCTTCTCATCTCTCCTCTCTCTCTTCCACACACACACAAACATACACACGCACGCACGCACACGAATACACCACACCCACACACACACACACACACACCCACACACACACACACATACACTACACACACACACACACACCACACACACACACACCACCCACACACACACACCAGCCACACACACACACACACACACACACACACACACACACACCCACACACACACACAACACACACCACACGCACGCACGCACCACACACAAAATTGTATGCAATTCTACGTGCCAAGTGGGGGAGGGGAGGTTTTGGGGGGGGGGGGGGGAGGCTGTGAATGTCTTTTTCTCCATTTATAGATAGACAACGAACGTGCCACCCTTTGAACCTCTCTCTTGCCAGGGCACCAGGGTTTATTTCATAGTAATCTACACTGGCCCGTGACGCATTACTTCAAAGTACTCTACATCTGCCCGTGACGCATTACTTCATAGTAATCTACATCTGCCGTGACGCTTCTCGCTGACAGTCCATTCTTTGGCGAAATGTGTGTGAGTGAGTGAGTGAGTGAGTGTGTGTGTGTGTGTGCGTGTGTGTGTGTGTGTGTGTGTGTGGTGTGTGTGTGTGTGTGTGTGTGTTTGTGTGTGTGTGGTCTGTGTGTGTGTGTGGGTGTTGTGGTGAGTGTGTGTGTGTGTGCGTGCGTGAGTGAGAGTATGTGGGGGGTGTGGTGTGGTGTGTTTGTGGTGGTGTGTGTGTGATTGTGTGTGTGTGTGGTGTTGTGTTGTGCGCGTGAGTGAGTATGTGTGTGTGTGAGTGGTGTGGTGTGTGTGTGTGTGTGTGTGTGTGTGTGTGTGTGTGTGTGTGTGTGTAAGAGAGAGAAAGTGAGGAGAGAGAGGAGAGAGTTGTGTTGTGTGTGTGTGTGTGTGTGTGTGTGATGTGTGTTGTGTGAGTGTTGTGAGGGGTAGGGGGGGGGTATAAATTCTCACACTCACAGTCATATACTTGTATGAGAAATGAATGTTACTTTAAGGCGGTGCCCGCGCCGGTGCGTAGTGTCTGTGTGTGTGTGCGTGCGCGCATTGTGTGTTTGTGCCTGCATTGTGTGTGAGAGAAAGGAGAGAGAGAGAGAGAGACGGGAGAGAGAGAGAGAGAGAGTGGTGTATGTGTGCGGTGTGAGGGGGAGAGGACAGAGGGAGAGGTAGTAAGAGAATGTGTGTGTGAGTGTGTTTGTGTGTGGTGTGTGTGGTGTGTGTGTGTGTGTTATGTTGTGTGTGAATATGAGTATATGTATGTGTGATGCATTTTGCATGCAGGTGCTACAGGTATGCGCACGCGCGCGCGAGTGTGTGTGAGAGTGAAAAAATGGAGAGAGAGAGAGAGAGAGAGAGAGTGAGAGAGAGAGAGATGGAGATGTGAGAGAGAGAGAAGTACACATGTGCAAGTATTCAGTAATTTACACTCATTGAAAAATATTCGGTTGTGGATGTTCAACATCATTTATTCACTCTAGCTTGACACAGACCACGTTTCCTATCGAAAATGCAAAGCGATGATCGTGAAAAGTTACTTTCTATTCGCTGCGAAGAGGCACACGGTTGGATGAGGGAAGACGGGGTGGGGGTTGGGGAAAACAAACTCGCAATAGAGCTGCACACCATGTAATAGTAATGGTTCAAGGCACGAACGATGGGATCCACACACACACACACACACCCACACAGACACACAACACACACACACACACACCACACACCACCACACCACACGCACACACAGAGAGAGGGAGAGTGAAAGGACAGACAGATGCTGTTAAATCCTAAAAGGGACCAACAGGAGGTTTAGCTTGTATTAAAAATGGACGATTTTACTGTAGCATCTAACTTCAACTCTTTTATATAACGATTACACACGCACGCACACACACGCACCACAGCCACAACACACACACACTCACACACAACACACACACACACACACACACACACACCCCGCCCGCCCGCCCGCGCAACACACACCCCACAACACTCACACACACACACACACACACCACACACCACACACAACACACACACTCAGGGGGAGAGGGACAGATAGAGAGATGCTGTTAAATCCTTTTTTTTAAAAAGGGACTCCAACAGGAGGTTTAGCTTGGTATTAAACTGGACAATTTTACTATAGCAATCTAACTTCAACTCTTTTATAACGTTTACAACAACCCGCACACACACGCACACCCACACACCACACACTCACACAACCACCACACACTACACATCACACACACAACACACACTCACACACACACACAGATCGGGAAACAGAGTGGGAGAGAGAGGGGAGAGAGAGAGAAACACCCCCACACACGCACGCACGCACGCACGCGCCCGCACGCACCACACACACACACACAACACCACACACACCACCACAACACACACACACACGGCACAACACACACACAACACACACCCACACACCAATCAACAACACACACTCAACACACACACACCACACACACACACCATACAATCACCCACCAACGAGCAGAGATTCAGTGATATCAGACGATGTTGTTCCCTTCAAAAACGTTCCAGGAATGACCACGTACCCTCCTCCGCAGCATCCCCCCCCCCCCCTACCCCGTTACTTCCCGACCTCCCACCTTAAACACAAGCAAACACTCCACAGAAGCGTAACGCGGTATAGGGCTGTCTAAACTAATAAATACAACCCAAAAACGCCCCTAAACAAAGCACATTTCTTTCCACACAACCAATCAATCAATGAGAAAGGAGGACATGAAACTGCAGAAGAGCTTCCAACACCAACGAATATAAACGAAAGAAATTCGGAACCTCGTGTAATGATTTCGAATCCGACACAACATGAAAAAAATAAACACCCGAACAGCGGGAGCGCCTTTCTAACCTGTACACAAACGCAGAAGACAATAAACGCTTAGAGGACGATTTAGACCAACACACTACGAACAAACGACATGGAACGGGAGAGTACAGCGCTATTTAAAGCCTACACACCCGAAAATGGAACACTAAATACAATACAGGGCCATACACAAACGGAAAGGCATATAAAGAGGCACAGGCTTTAGAAAAAATAAACACACAAAAGAAGTGAACAGAACGTCAAATAGTAAAGAGCTTATTTACATAGACGCAGACCATAGCAAACATCTAAAGAATTTACAGGCTTTCTCACATAAACACACACACACACACCCACACACACACACACACACACACACACACACAACACTCACACACACGAAAAACGCGTTCCAAGCACAAGAATGGGCTTTATAACCTAACACCCAACGAGAAAAACCGTCGAGTACAGGATAATCCTTTCTAACTGAATATACAGACGAAAACACACAAAACAAAAATGCAAACACTGCAAAGAGTTACTTATTATCGTCACACGTACCAACCCCGGACAATGACGTGAGCGGACTCCTACACATCCCCTACCACCATGGGAAACTGAAAGAAAACGAAAATCATCCATCACTATGGAGGACAGCCAAGAAAGAACAACCCCTCTACTTGTCAACCACTGGCAAAGGAATAAATCGGAGTAGAATTACGACCATCACATAAAAATCTACACTGATGGTCAGTGCTAGAAACGGGCGAAGGCAGGATGCGTTCTGGTTATCCCAGATAAACTCAAAACCACCAAGCAGTACGAACTACCCAAAGGGAGCAGCACTTTTACTGCCGAACTCTACGCCACTTAACGGCCTGCGCTACCATCAACGACATGCACGACCTCCCCAGTGTCGTGATCATCCTAACGGACTCAAGTCTCACTGCAAAGGCTTGTCGACAGGGAAGGATGAAGAAATCGGAAGGCGCTCCAAGCTAAATCTGATCATGGGCTCACCAAATTTCTGTAAGGAACAGACCTTTCATGATGTGGTGGCCTCCCATACAGGATCTAGGGCAATGACAGGCGGACAGTGCCACCAAAATCGCCACAAGAACTGGCCACCAAGTCAATACGACTATCTCTGGTTGAAGGTTAAAGTTACTGGGTAGCAAAGCCAGAAAAGCGCCTACGCATCGGACGACGTATGAAGGGACCCAATGTGCGATGGAGGATGGGTGTTCATCACCATGCAAGAAACTCCACGACTCCGACTTCCCGAAGGACTCCAGCAATCCTCGATGGATCAGGACAGGAAAACCACAGTTGTGTTCTCCTGGGCTGGACTTGCCAATGCGGGTCAGGGCTCTCTCCAACACGCCACTGAAGTAGTGACTGCACCGACCTCCCATTGCCATGACCACCATCGGGGTACAGACGAACACACCATCTACAGGCTGCACGAATTTCTACTGCCGCACCAACCCTAGGACTCAACCCATGAGGATGCTGGCCAATGCCCCTGACGTCCTCTGACTCGACAATTGGTTCTAACCCACCCCAGAAGAAGACGAAATGACATCAGCCAACTCCAACGAAAGGGGAGACAACTTTAACGATCCCACCGTCGAATAACAACAATGACCAACCGCACAGAAAATCTCTTAATCCAGTGACCCCAAAGGGACTACCGTGAATGAAAGACATGGCCCTAAAAAAGCTTTCGCTAATGAACTATTTTCGTAACTAAGCAAGCCAATTCAAACACAGTTATGCTTTTCAGAGAAAACGAACGTTGAAAGCTGTTACATGGCTTTCTGACTATCCACACAAAGGTAAACCGCTCATTCAACACACACGAGAGCCTTTTTAAACCAGCCACCCCCCCCCCCGGCAACGAACCCGGGACAGTAGTACGAGGTGTTAAACCAACACACAAACGAAAAATGAACATCAACAACATGCGTACAGATTTTTTTAAACCAACAGGGAAATGAACATCAAAACACGGTACAGAGCTTTTAAAAGCCAACACCAAGCCGAACGCTCGAAAATCAAACAGTAGTTTTTAACGCAACATACAAATGAAAACAAACACCAAACACAGCAGAGAGCTTAATCTCTCAAACACATAAAACAAAAACAAACATCTAAACGCATTACATCTGCTTTTTATCCAAACAAACAAAACGACAATGAAAATCAAACACAGTACATGCCTTTTTTCAAAACAAACACCAAGCAAAAACGAAAACATTCTACACAGTACAGAGCTTTCTTGAAAGAACACACAACGAAAAAGGAACATCACGACACACAAAACGGAAACGAACATCATAGCCATACAAGGCTTCCTAATCCAACACACAAAATGAAAAGGACATGCAATAACACATAAAACATATCTCTCCTAACAAAAACACACGAAAATGAACATTACACAACATATAATGTTTTGTAACCGACAAAAAGACATCAAAACACTGATACATGGCTTTCTAAACAATCAAACGACCTTGAAAATCAAACACAGTACATGCCTTTTTTTTTTTTAGACAAACAAAACGAACGGAAAAAAACTCACATTATATACAGCACAGAGCTATCTCGAAAAAACAACAGACGAATCCGAATGTCAGATAAAGCACAATGCCCTCTAACCCCAAACACAAACGAAAAACGAAAACATCCAACACAGAACAAGGCTTTCTAAACCGACACACAAACGACAACGAACGTCGTAAAACCATACAAGGCTTACTATACCTACACAAACGAACTGAAAAACAAACACAGTACATAGCCTTTATCCTAACCCAAATCCACACACGAAACATCGAACTTTAAACAAGGTCAATATTTCCTGAAACGACGCCAAAAAGCAAAGTGTCTAGTCAGGGATTTTTAATTAACACACTCAAACGAAAGAGAGCGTTAAAAACGCTCTACATTAACAACACACAAACAGAATAAACCGAACAGAAAACACAGGACAAAGCTTTCAAATGAACACACAACGAAAAACCAGAAACTTTTCATAATCTCTGTACAGAGCTGTCTAGAAACCACACACACCACACACACACTCTACACACACACACACACACCACAAAGAAAACGAATAATCAACACAGCGCAATGCATACTAAACCGTCACCCACCCCCCCCCCCCCCCCCCCCAAAACATAACAAAAAAAAACAAAAAAAAAAAAAAAACGGAACAGCATACACACAGCAGGAAAGCTTTCCAAACGAACACACAAACGAAACACGGCCATCAAACACAGCGCGGGGCTTTATCCCCCACCAACACACCTACCTACCAACATAAGTACGTACAATGGCTTCTGAGCGGGCGGCGCGTCCTTGACTCCGGATCATCCGGGTCTTTGTAGCGAATTCTTCGCAGGCGTCTCTCCCAGTAGCCGAATAGCTCCATGGTGACGTAGTCGTCCCCTGGAGCAGGTCTTTGTGAGTACAGGCGGGGGTCATCAAACACGGGATCCAGCCAGGAGTCCCACAGCCTTCTTCAGGGCCTTCCAGGAAGGACGGTGATCTTCTCCGCCCTCTGCAAGGGAAACGGAAAAACCGGCTGAAGAAGAAATGTGTGTGTGTGTGTGTGTGTGTGTGTGTGTGTGACTGTGTGTCGTGTGTGTGAGTGTGTTGTGTGATGGAGATCGTTGACTACTAATTTGTGTGGCTCTTGTGTTTCTTAGTTCGTTGTGTTTCGTTGTTGTTGTTGTTGTGGTGGCTGGTGTGGTATTTTTCTTCTTATTGTTGTTGTTGTTGTTCTGACTCCTCCTCCTCTCCTTTCTTCTCTCCTCCTCCTCTCCTCTCCTTCTCTCTCCTCCTCCTCCCTATTTCTTCTTCTTCTTCTTCAAAATCTGAATACATCAAAACCTGAGTCTTTCGTGCAACTTACGGCCTTGATCCATTCAACCTGTAGCAGTGTGCACTTGCCTGTTTCTCGTTTGCGCTTGTAATATTGGTTAGTGTTTGTGTGCTTGCCCGCTTAGTACCTATACTTTGGAGTATTGAGATTTATGAAATTGATGCACGATGCTGCTGATGATGGCGGTGATGATGATGAATGATGATGATGATGATGATGATGATGATGTTGATTTGTTCACCTTTTTTCTTCATCCTTGTATTCTCCATTTCCTTTTTTCTCCTTCTTGTTTTAATTTCTATTTTTCTTCTTTTCTTCTCTTCTTCTTCGTTTCTTCTTCTTCTCCTTCTTTTTCTTCTTCTCCTCCTCCTCCTGCTCTACTTTTCTTACTCCTTTTTTCATTCTCCTTCTTCTTTTCTCTTCTTCTTTTTTTCTTTTTCTTCTTCTTCTTCTTCTTTTCTTCTTCTCCTCCTCCCCCTTCTCTCCAGTTGCTCCAGTTAAGAACTCTGAGGTTCACCCCTGGGCGCGAGTCTTGTATGTGACAGTTCTTAATTTTACCTGTAAGACAGCCCACACTTCTTGCCTCCGAGAAGGACGTCTGGCAGCACAGGTGTGAGCTTGTTGTTTTATAGTGATTTAGTTTGTTCGTCATGTCCTGTATGCTATGCTTACGCTTTTATCGATGACAGCAGGGGATTTACGTGCAAGTAACTGTGCGTTGCGTGTGTGTGGTGTTGTGTGTGTGTGTGTGTGTGTGTGTGTGGTGTGTGTGTGTGTGTGTGTGCTCGAGAGGAGCCTTGCCTCTTCATCTTCCGGTTCGGAGATCAGTTTTGTGCTTGGTATGTATGCTGCTATTTGACCTTGGCTATTGTTTGTTGCAATTTTGACCTTGACCTGGCCTTGCATGGCATGAAGCCAGTTGTTGAACGTGGTCCACCTTGACCCTGGCCACGACATGAGCCCTATATCCGTCTTGAGAACGTATGCATTGTTATCCAACAGCTCGAGACAGTCTGGTTTGCATGCCCAAGTCCTCCGCATTGAGTTGGAGAAGGAAGATTTGTAGGCTCCCCCAGCCCCATGATCTTATAAAAACAGCTCGGCATCCTCTGGTTGGAACGGAGGACAGAACCCTCAAGGCAATGGAGGATGCAGCTTACCAAAAAAAAAAAAAAAGTTGCCAGCTTGGTCGAGGAGGAGCAAAGTGAACTTCGTAAGGCTGAAATGTCTCAGCTCTAGAACAGGTGTCTGTTCGCGACGCGGGTAAAAACGTCCGTCTAAGAAAGGACACCTTGGACGCCACTTTTGAGTTGCAGGTTTCAAATCCCAAAAGCGCAGGGAAAAAGCGAAGAAAAGTGGGCGAACAGGAAGGGTATCTGGAGGAGTGTGACCTGAAGGTGTATCGACCCCTGTGAGTGTAAGGAGTTGGGGGCGGAACATCAGCGGTTTTCTTTACGGATGACCATCTGCTATTTCAGGCTACCTGGAGTTTTTTTCCTGCTTGCTGCAGTCATTCAACGGCCTTTCTTGTTGTAGTGAGAAGATAACGTGATTGCCTCGTTCATTTTCGTTTGTCCTATTGTTTTGGTGTCCTTGCCTGAAAGAAGAACCTTAAGAGGTCGAATCGGCAGGGTCGTGTTTTGGTCTTGTGATTCATTTGTCCACGTTTTTTTTTTCAGTTTTGTTTAAACGTGTTCAGATTCTTAACGGATTCAATTTCGAATAAGTTCATTGACCATTGGAGATGATTTCATTGTGTGTGGGATTTCATGGAATTCTCAAAAAAAACGGTTGTTCACGCGGTGGCGTACGCTTTATAACCGTGCGTGCCTTCGCGCTCGCCTGCCCTCAAACCATCACCCCGCCACCATACCAAAAACACACACATACATACAACTGTATGCGCGCGTTCGTTGGCGGGCATCATTTTGTTTGCATCGTGCCCCCTGCGCGCGCGCGCTTTGGACTTCATCTTTTGCTTCATCTTTTGTTCTTGTTGGCATATTTTGTTTGTTGTTGTTCCTTTGTTTTTTTATTTTTGGCACGTTAGAATATTAATCTGATTTTTTAAGCACCTTCACATATATAATAATACCAATAACAATATGATAATAATAATATAATAATAATAATAATATTATAATATAATAATAAAATAATAATAATAATATAATTATGGCGGTCGTGAACGAACATATTACATCCAGAACAGTCACATAAGAGAAAGGAGAAGTGCGGATTTCTTTGTACCTCCCCTTCCGTGTAAAAGAGAACTTCGGTCTGTCAGAATACTGATTTATTGAAATCTGCTTGACCAGTTACTCTTTTATATTACAGCGTTTGCTCTCTCTCTCTCTCTCTCTCTCTCCTCTCTCTCTCTCTCTCTCTCTCTCTCTCTCTCTCTCTCTCTCTCTCTCTCTCCAGTTGTCTTGTCTTGTCTTGTCCAGCTTCATTTATTTTTGCATCTGAAACAACTTGGTATTTGGCCGGATTGAAAGAACGAAAGAAAATCTGGCTATCTTTCGGTTGTGCACCATCTCTGGTTTGTTCTTAATCGGCTCTCTCTCTCTCTCTCTCTAATCGGCTCTCTCTCTCTCTCTCTCTCTCTCTCTCTCTCTCTCTCTCTCTCTCTCTCTCTCTCTCTCTCCATA
>JAFLJL010014559.1:0-7500 GCA_018398815.1 Conus ventricosus | reverse complement strand
GCGATGTGCCTTGCCTTACCTTACCTTACCTTGCCTTGCCTTGCCTTCCCTTGCCTTGCCTTCCCTTTAGGTGCCGCCCCTGTGGTCCAGAGGTCGGCGTGTCTGACTCTCCAAGCTCTTCGATCTTGCCATCTTTACTGTGGGCTTCTGTCTAGATGCCTTCCATGTCCTTTTCTTTGGTATCATCTGCCCCAAGTTTTTCCTGACGCCCTTGGCTCTCTTGTCTCCTCGGTTCAGTTAAGATGATTGTTCTTTTGGAAGTGAGTTGCGCCTCATGATATGTCTAAATATGCAAGCTTTGTTGGTCTTGTTTGCTTTGCTGCCTTAGTTCTCTTTGCACACCTACCCTTTTTTCAGCCTCTCTACGTTCCTGTTTTGATCTGTAAAGGAACTGATGTCACCTTCTGTGGGATTCCATCGCATTGTGGTGTTTGGGGGTAATGAGCTAGCTGATAGATGCGCAAAGAGAGGAGCCGAAAAGAAAAGTGTTGTGTGTGTGTGTGTGTGTGTGTGTGTGTGTGTGTGTGTTGTGTGTGTGTGGGGTGTGTGTGTGTTTTGTGTGTGTGTGAAATCAATGACAAGCAGTCTGAGACCTAAGCACTGCCCATGACATGGGTCACAAGTCGCACAGTTCACATAACAGAAAGTAAACGGCTCTTGGTTCGGTCTCAGTCATCAGACACCCACACATGATTTACCCATGAGCAGATTTATTGCCCAAAGACATGGCATGATTGGATGCACCCTGAGAAGAACATGACGAACCATAGCGTATCACTGACTATGTGTTACATGGAGTTTTGGGCCACCCTCTACATCAAGGCAATGGGGAAAAAGGTTTTTGTGTCATGGAGAGAGGAGAGAAAAAGGAGAGGAGAGAGGGAGGGGAGGAGAGAGAGAGAGAAGAGGGGAGAGAGAGGAGAGAGAGAAGGAGGAGAGGAGGAGAGAGAGAGGAGAGAAAAGGAGATCCTAAATGTCCATCTTGTGACATACAGACATGGACGAGCAAAGCATCAGGACAACAACATCTTTCCTCAACCACTCCCACTAGCAGTCATGAGATGTTTTACACTGTTCA
This sequence comes from Conus ventricosus, assembly GCA_018398815.1. Classification (NCBI taxonomy): domain Eukaryota; kingdom Metazoa; phylum Mollusca; class Gastropoda; order Neogastropoda; family Conidae; genus Conus; species Conus ventricosus. The sequence goes on along the minus strand of JAFLJL010014559.1, from coordinate 6,422 downwards.
CACGTTGTATACGTACAGCCTTTTGACTAACCCAACACCTTACCCATTGTGTCACACTGCATTTGTGTCACCTACCTTTAGTGTAGGCTACAATCACTCATTGTACATCCTGTCCCCCTGGAGGTTAAAGGCGATGGGGACCCGCGGTGGCTTCATGGGGGACCCCCAGGGGAGATTCTATGGCCTGGCTACGTACGGACCAGGGTGGGGCCTCCAGAAACACCCTCCGGAGGTAGGTAGAGGAGAGCGCTCTGTCCTCGGGCAGAGACTGGGCTGGGGGACTGTTAAGAAATGGACCTCTAGGGTCCCGTGGGACCCTGACGTGCATATCGGGGACATAGCTTACTGTCCCCAAGAGAAAGCCGGGCTTGGACAGCCTGGTTGACTGCTCCGCTAGGTGGAATTTTCCATGGTTTAGCGTAGCAGCTGGGGGGGATGGTCAATGGGGGCCGGGGGACAGGGGGGGTTTAGCTCCAAGAGAGAAAAAAATCTGCCGACCCTGTGGCGAAGGAGGCACGCGTCAGCAGGAGGTAAGGACACCAAGCAGAGCCAGGAGGGGCACCAGCCAGAGACAGGGACACCATCCAGACACAGGGGGCACCAGCCAGACAGGAGCATATCCAGACACAGAGGGCACCCATCAGAGACAGGAGACACCATCGACACAGGGACACCATCCAGACACAGGAGACACCAGCCCGACACAGGAGACACCAACCAGGACACAGGAGACATATCCAGACACAGAAGACACCATCCAGCCGGAGACACCAGCCCGACACAGGAGACACTATCCCGACACAGAAGACACCATCCAGAGGGCAGGAGACACCAGCCAGACAAGGAGACACTATCCAGACACAGAAGACACCATCCAGAGACAGGAGACACCCTCCAGACACAGGAGACACCCGCCAGACACAGGAGACACATCCAGACACAGGAGGGCACCCTCCAGAGACAGAAGACACCATCCAGACCAGGAGACACCAGCCAGACACAGGAGACCCCCATCCCAAGACAGAAGACACCATCCAGACACAGGAGACACCAGCCAGACACAGGAGACACCAGCCAGAGACAGGGACCATCCAGAGATGGAGGACACCAGCCAGACACAGGAGACACCCTCGAGACAGGAGACACCATCACAGACAGGAGACACCATCCAGACACAGGAGGGCACCATCCAGAGACAGGGACACCATCCAGAGACAGGAGACACTCCAGACACAGGAGACACCAGTCAGACACAGGCGACACCATCCAGACCAGGCGACACCATCCAGAGACAGGAGCACCATCCAGACCAGGAGACACCATCCAGACACAGGGGGACACCATCCCGACACAGGAGACACCATCCAGGACAGAAGACACCATCCAGAACAGGAGACACCAGCCCGACACAGGAGACACCATCCAGACACAGGAGACCCAGCCGACACAGGAGACACCATCCAGAGAAGAAGACCCCCCATCCAGACATAGGAGGACCCCAGCCAGAACAGGGACACCATCCAGAGACAGGGGGACACCAGCCAGAGACAGGAGACACCAGCCAGAGACAGGATAAACCATCCAGGACAGGCCAGAAGGGGTCAACTTGGAGTGCTGAGAACGTGAGGCATTTAGCTGCAGATTGAGAAGGAAGTGGTGGTGAAGTCGTGTCGTTGCCACAGAAGAAAAAAAACGGGTAAGCCAGAATCTTTTTGCTGCATTAGTCACAAAATTTGGTAGTTAATAAACCTTTCCAAGCGCCATAGCTTGCATGGATTTGATATCGCATATTATGAATGGAAACCAATGTACAATCTTGATATCATTGCACACACACACACACACACACAAAACCACACACCCCACACACACACACACACACCCCACACACATCACACACACCACCGCAAAGTTTTTATAAAAAACTACAGTACGATTTTAACGAAATCAATGGAAATACGAACCTGTCAAGAACAAAATCATTGATTTTGGTTTCTGGTTTCCGGATCAAGGAGCAGATCCAGTGGGTTTTATGTGTGAGTCTTTGTGTGTGTGTGTGGGGGGGGGGGGGGGGGGTGAGTGGGGGGGTGGGGGTGAGGGGGGGGGGGGCACTTCGTCATAAATAACTTCCCAAAATTTTTGCACCTTTTATCCCAAGCTGTGCAATGGGACTCGGGTGGTTCAAAAATTTCGTCCCCCTGCGACATTTTGGAGGGGATCAGAGATAAGCGAAAACTGTTCGAGTATCGTCTACCATGTGACACCCTAAATAGGCGATCGCAAAACCCAGCCTTTTTTGATGTACAGAACACCAGAAGGTGCGGGGGTTTAAAACTGGTTCGGCAAACTTTCCGTGCTGAACAGATAGTTGATAGAGCCCGGGATCGTAGCCCGGGTGTTCCGGGTTTGGGGTTCAAAACCCCTGCCGCCCGTTTTTGGTAGGAGGGGGGGGGGGGGGGGGGGAGGGGGGTCCTCAAAGTTGTAGTTGTGTGTCTGTTCTTTTCCCCCCAAAAAGTCATTCGAAGGCTTACACGAATTTCCCGTAGTTCCCAATGATGCATTTGAAAACGTTCGTTAAACCCCCATTAAAAATAATGAAGAGAAGGCCAGTTTCGTGACAATTCGCATGCAGATCCCGGGGAAAAAAAAAAAAAATTTAAAAAGGAATGCGTGACATCATTCGACTGAATTTTGGTAAAAGAATGTTTAGCGCTAGATGCAGCTATCAATCGGCCTGGCCAGGAAGCAGCCCGTTGTGTAAACGAGTTTGGATTGTAAAGCGCTTTGAACTCGGCCTCTAACTGAGAATGGTGCTAAATAAGTATGTCAGTAACTAAATGAACTGGTTAAGGATCTGCGCTCGGAAAGTGCCCTTATAATTATCACTCTGCTTCCATTTCAGTAATGTTTACCGATTGGAAGCCGAGCTCCACGAACTTGTCTTCCCGAGTGCTTTCCCTTGTAACGTTTCCCGGCAAGACGACTTTCGAGCAGACGACTTTCGAGCAGGCGATGAACATTTGATGTAATGTTTGTTGACAAATTTCTTCAGGTCTGACAGTTACAGGGTTCCAAGTTCGCTTAGAGAGTCTTTTAAACTTTCTACAGGAAAACGTATGTCTTTCATACTTAACGGCAGAGAATAGTAAACAATGGTTGACTGCAGTTAGATGAAAACGTAACCCAAATCCTCACAACACAAATGAACGGAGCAGTTTTTCGGTTTATTTAACCTTTCTCAAGCATGAAATTTGGCCAATGACGAAGCTCACAGCACACAAATTGGAAGCTGCGAATTGAAAAGTGTTCCCTTCAAACCATACACCACTACTACCACCATAAAAAGGTAATAAAATAAAAAAAAAAAAGTAATAATAACGGAGCGAGGTGAGGAGATGGGCGGAGAAAGGTTTTAAAGGTGAAAGGGAGGCTGGGAAAATTGGAGGAGTAAGGAGGGAGAGAGCCGTGCAGAAGGGAGGGGTTTTTCGCTTGAGAGGGCTTTTTTCTTTCTTTCTTTTCTTTTCTTTTCTTTTCTTTCTTTTTTTTTTTTTTTTTTTTTTTTGTTGTTCACTTCGGTCACTTCTTGTCGAAACAACTGAAACTCACGTTGTGACCAGTTCTCACACAAAGTTGTTGTGCATGGCGAAGAAACGTGAACGAAAAGAAGAGCTTCTTCTTCTTCTTCTTCCTAAAATACTGGTTCACTCAAAAACGAGTAGGTCACCAGCTCAGACACAGAGGCAAATCATAGCTCAATTCCAGAAGGTTAGGGTGTTTGTGTGTGTGTGTGGTGTGTGTCTGTGTGTGCGTGTGTGTGGTGTGTGTGTGTGTGTGTGTGTGTGTGTGTGCGTGCGTGCGTGCGTGCGTGCGTGCGTGCGTGCATGCGTGTGTGTGTGTGTGTGTGTGCATGCGCGCGCGCGCGTGTGTGTGTGTGTTTTCATGTTCTTTTTTCATATTTAATTCAAAGAACAAATTATACTCGCAAATAAAATCTGGATAGTTTTTTCCTTTTTTTCTTCTCAATAATGATTAACAAAAGGCAATAGCTGCGTAGCCACAGGCGTGTTGCTAGACTGTTATTTGAATTGACTGGAGTACAACTGAGTATATACGAATTCGTCGGTTAAATCAGCAAGTTCCTTGAGCTTACTGCGGTCAGGGGTATCAGGACTGTTAAACACACCAGTGAACAGGCAGCCATTGTTATCAAAATACAATAAGCGAAACTTGAAATCATGTAGAGAATGTAAATATGTTCGTTCACGACCGCCCATGTGATTCTGCCCGAAAACCCCCTTTTTCACATACAAATCACGTCCATCACATGTCAGTTTTGGCCAAATTTAACACCTATTTTACAAAAGAATTAACGCCTCAAAACCTCTAAAATTGACGAAATTAGCACATTGAAACGGGGGTTCCGTGCAGAATAACATGGGCGATCGTGAACGAACATATATACATTCTCTCTGAGAACATAAAATGAACTGAAAACGTATAATGGTTTGACGGCGCCCGCCGCCAGACTGTTCCAAAATCAATATAGCCACCACAGTCGCAGCGGGGTTTACCTCGTCAATGCGCATGCCAGTGGAATTAAGTCCACTGAGCGCGCGCGATAAGCGGGCACTGGAGGTGAAGAAGGGTTGTAGCATTGTTTGGTTGTTGGCATTGATAACTAATTGTGGCGTGTATTGATTTTGTGCCTATCAATTTATACAATGATTTATGGTGATAAGTGTTTACTCCCCTACCACACGGTGTGTGGGTGAGGCGTGTGGGGTTGGGGGCGTGTGGGGTGTGCAGACAGACAGACAAAGAAGGAAACAGACAGACAGACAGACAGACAGAGATGTGGGGGTGAATGAGGGAGAGAGAAAATAATTTTTTTTTTAATTTATGATTTTATTTGGGGTTAAAAATAAAGGCCGAACTAGTACAGAGCTTTTAATATCTTTAGAGCTGGATTGGGAGAGGGGAGGGTTTAAAAAGATCTTTTAAAGAACAGGTTTGAAAAATTAAATTATGATTTTTTAATGATAGACTGCGGGGGAAAAGGTTAAGCGGGCTATAAGTAAAAATCCCAGATTTTTGGGCCCCCAACCATTTATAAAATTTTTTTCCCCATTTTAGTTGTTTTAAAAAGCTTTGAAGTGAAATTAACTGTTTTACTGGGCCGAAGGAGTAATATTTGCTTTAAGAAGATCATTTTTCGACAAAACAACAAAATGCCCCTAAAGAGGGGGTTTTATTATTATTTAATTTTGTATTTATGATTTTAATCTGGTTTTTTAAAAAAGGGGAACCCCAGTGTTAAAAAGCTTTACAAAAATATTTGATGATTTTGGGTGGGCAAATTAGTGCAGGGTTGATAAAGAAGATTTTTTAAAGACCGTGTTTGATAATTTTAACGAATTTTTTTGAAAGTTTAAATAGGGGGAAGGTAATGGAAGCATTAGTAAAATCTCAGAGTCTTGTCCAAAAACCAATTTTAAGTTTTTGCCTTTTACTTTAATATTCCCCCTAAAGATGCTGACTTGCATGTGTTGATGATCTTGAAGGGAACTGTTACCTTTAAACCGAACGTTTTTCATTAAAAAAAGATGAACTAAAATAAAGTTGAAAAACATTTTTTTTTTTTTTTATTTTTGATTAAAATGGCTGCCGAACTTAGTACATCTGATTTAAAGAATTTGTAATGAAAAAAATTTAAAAAAATAAATTTAAAAAAAAATTTTATAAATTTTTTAAATATTAAAAAAAATAAAAAAAAATAAAAAAATTTAAAAACAATTAAATTTTTTAAAATTTTTTTATATAAAAAAAAATAATTTTTATTTTTTAAAATTTTAAAAAATTTCAACCTTTTGGGCGAAGAATAAAAATGTGTTTTTTATTTTACTTTTTTACATTTATTTTTTTTAATCTAGTAAATATTGTGGCTTTTTTTAAAATGGGGCGACCCCAAGTAAATTTGGGACGGAAAATATATCAATGGAAGAAAAATTTGTATTGAAAAAAAAATTTGGCAAAAGTTTGGCGAAATGCATGTTTATTAACCCCCAAAGTTATGAAAGGAAGCAAGCCCCCTTCTAAAACCCCGGTTTCTTTAAATGGGGCCCCAGTAAAAGTGCTATTGGGCCGTTTTGATTGATTATATAAAAAAACCCGTGATAGTAAATATGGAATCTGGGTTTAAAAAAAGAAAGAAGTAATATTCGCTTTTAACTTAATGGGTGATCATTTACCCCGTTTAACTGCAAATGGGAGGCAAAGTTAAGGGGTTTGGTGGTCTGAAGGAACAGTCCTTGAAATAAAAATTTAAAACAAAAATTTTTCCAAGTTTGGGATTCTTTCCTTCTTCCCCCCAAAAGGGTTTGGTTAAAAAGACAGTCTTAAAAAATTAAAAACAAATGTTTTTA